>JACJUY010003376.1:54199-70277 GCA_014220935.1 Platorchestia sp. MABIK
AAGAAACATTCTACCTCTGTATCACCTGTGGTAAATAAATTGTTTAAATTGTTTAAATTGTTTAAAATCTACTTACTGATGTAAATGTAGAACAAGATCACCAGAGGATGCCCTATAGAAGTCATGGAACTTTTTATGCTCCCTTTGGAAGTTTTATCTCGAATGATTTATACTGATAGTTTCAAGCGATTTTTTGCTCATGGATTCCACGAGGAAATGCATTGTTTAAAATGCTCAAATGGTGAGACTTCAAAAAACGTTGACTAATTTAGTAAAGTCTACGGAGACTGGTAACCTTAAATCAAATGAGAGCTTAAAACTTTTTTTATCGTGAACCAAAGGAAACTTGAGTTCCAGAAAAAAGTATTGCCCAGCTGTCTTTCCACTATTTGTTGATTACTCATACGCGTATTTTTCACGGCACCTAACAGTTTTCGTTTCATCGCTGAGTTTACCTCGTTCCAGTAGCCCATGCCAATAATAATTTAACACACACAAATAAGGCATCCCTGTGTGTATTAACCAAGAATAAGAAACTTTTCACCAAAAGAAAAAATTCACCTAATGTTTTCACTCCAGCGGTGTGATGTTTAACCTGATATTTTGTTGAAGCGTAGTAATATTAAACCTAACATTTTCACATTATAGAAGTGATATTTTACCAAATATTTCGTCCTAGTGTAGTAATATCAAATGTAACATTTTCACATTTACCCAGCAAAATTTAAGCTAACATTTTACTGTAGCGTAGTAATATTCAACCTAATATTATTATTTCAGCGAAGGAATATTTAACCTCATGTTTACTTCCTAGCGAATTAATGAAGTGAGTGTGTAGCCATTTTCCACGTGGAGTATAAACCATGTCCTGCTGACCTGCATGCGGTGTGTCCTGGTAAATACGTTTAAATTAACTTAAGCTGAGTACTACGTAATCTGAACGTATTATAATTGTGATAATTATTTTGATTCAAGAATATTATTTTATTTCCGAGGCCTTGAAAAAAATATCTCCCATCAGTAGCGAATCTTTATTGGTTTTCATTGAATAATCTTTTTCCATATTGGATAATCTTCACCGGCCATTATTGGATAATCTTCATTGGTTCTTATTGGATAATCTTTGTTGGCCTATACAGTGGACAATCTTTATTGGTCTTTATCTGACAATTATTATTGATCTTTATCGGACAATTATTATTGGTTTTTATCGGACAATTATTATTAGTCTTTATCGGACAATTATTATTGGTCTTTATCACACAATCTTTATTTTTCCCTATAGGGTAATCTTTACTGGTCCTTATTTGATAATCTTTATTAGTCTTTATTGGATAATCTTGATTGGTCTTTTTTGAAAAATCTTTTTTGGTGTTCATTGGATTTTCTTCATTTATCTTTATTGGACAGCCTTTATTTGTGTTTATTAGATAATTTAAATTTTTGTTTTTCTGAAAATCTTTACTTATATTGATCTGGTAATCATTATTGTACTTCAAAAAAGATTAAATTACAGTGGTATCACCTGCGAGTTTTATTACATACCCTCATAGAGCAGTAATCTGTATACTGTTCTAACACATGTAAGTATTGAGGCAAAAAGTTCATTAATAAAGACTAGACAAAGTGAGTTCGTATACTGTACAAACAGTTCGTGTGGCATGAGCTCCTATGCCACAAATCTGTGAGATTACAATACGCCAAAAATATATTCTTGGCAATGCTTTCAAATTGGGGCAATTATCGGTATCAACAATGCTGGCCATGAATAAATTAATGTTGATGCCTTTATAATATTGCTGAATACCTCGTAGAGAATAATACTTCGTTTCTAACTGGAGAATTCGTTATTTTGTTATTACTCTATATACGTCCTTCTTATTATTTCACTTTATTCCATTATCTGCTCACCATTCCACTATTATTTCCTTTTCATTATTTCACCCTCTCCATTGCGTTACTCCACTCATTATCTCATTATCATACACCATAATCCCATTCCACTACATCATGCGCTCTGAGTGCACATCCCATTACTCCATTCATTATCCCATCTTTGTTGCAAGGACAAACATTTAGTTAAATCCTAAAGACGTTCTCACTGCCTCAACACATTTCCTTTTAGGTAAATTTTATCCGAACGCACCGAGGCACGATTTCTGCAAATTTTCCCACTAAATTTATACCTGGAGACATTTTTAAATTAAAACTCATGTAACTAGTATGCAAAAACATTTAACACAAAGGCAGGCCTAGGTAGCCGGCTTCGCATGTTGTCAGCTCCACGAACATCATAGCGCTACTCATAAAACTGCAATTATCATGTATGTATGTATATACTTTAAACGAATAATCTGTGAGCAGTGACCTCATTCATCTCTTAAACAATGTTCGCTACGAACAGTTGGTTGCTGTTGAGGTTAGTCAGTGCACATTCCCATGCTTTTTGCAAAAGTCTACGGAATTTAATCCCAATACTTTAAATACCGCGCTTGTTGATTATTGATTGACCTTTTGGCTGTCTACTTGACTACTTGACCTTTTGACTGTCTGCTTGACTACTTGACCTTTTGACTGTCTGCTTGACTACTTGACTTTTTGACTGTCTGCTTTACTACTTGACCTTTTGGCTGTCTGCTTGACTACTTGACCTTTTGACTGTCTGCTTGACTACTTGACCTTTTGACTGTCTGCTTGACTACTTGACCTTTTGTCTGTCTGCTTGACTACTTGACCTTTTGACTGCCTGCGTGACCACTTGGCAATTTGACGACTTTTAAACTCCCCCTCCTGACCATTTCTCTACTTAGCTACTTGACCAGTCGACTATATACTTGGCCAATTCGCTGCTTAACCTTTTTCACTATATCACCGGTTGGTTACTTGACCACTCAACTCCTCAACTGATTCGATACTTTACCAATTGGATACTTATCTCATTGGCTATTAGGATGCTTGGATACTTGACCAAATGGCTACTGGTCATTCGGCTACTTGACCAATTGGCTATTTGACTGAATGCCTGATTGACAACTCTGCTACTTGACGACGTCACCATTTGTTCACTTAACCCTTCACTACTCAATCGAGTAACAACCCCACTACACAACCACCTCAACTCTTGACTTATTAACTTAGCTACTTGACCACTTGAATTTACCTATACTTCCTTCACGACCACTTGACCCCTGGTAATCTTTGCTCACTTGACTTCCACTTTTGGCTCCCTGACCCCTAGATCTCACCACCACTTGCTCACTTGACTTTGCTGCCTCTGGGCTCGATCCATTGACCTCGCAACTACTTGACTACCTGCCGACAAAACTTAGACCTGCCCTGTGTGGGTTAAAACTCATTTCCCATAGCACGATATTCTGCTGCTGATACTGCTGATATTGCTGCTGCTGATACTGCTAATATTGCTGCTGCTGATACTGCTGATATTGCTGCTGCTGATACTGCTAATATTGCTGCTGCTGATACTGCTAATATTGCTGCTGCTGATATTTCTAATATTGCTGCTGCTGATATTTCTAATATTGCTGCGGCTGATACTTCTAATATTGCTGCTGCTGATACTGCTAAAATTTCTGCTGCTGAGACTGCTGATATTGCTGCTACTGATTCTGCTGATATTGCTGCTGCTGATACTGCTAATATTGCTGCTGCTGATACTGCTAATATTGCTGCTGCTGATATTTCTAATATTGCTGCTGCTGATATTTCTAATATTACTGCGGCTGATACTTCTAATATTGCTGCTGCTGATCCTGCTGATATTGCTGCTGCTGATACTGCTAATATTGTTGTGGTTGCTGCTGCTGCTGCGTGGAGGTGCAAGCGTCAGTAAACATATTTGCACTATACACGCTGTTAACGATTTAGTATGAGGAAATATTTTCATATGATTATTTTATAAATTATGAAACACGGCTAGTTATGGTGTGCCAATTCAATACAATTCAAATTTTTTTAAAAAATCTTTGGAATTACATGAAAGGAAATATTATTCTATAAAAGGAGGAAGCAGTAGAACTAATTCACTCTTCAATCTTTGAGTGCGTTTCTTTAAAAAATAGATTAATGTGAATACAATAAATTTATGAAGCAATTCAAAAATGACCACTTCTGACGGAATCAAATAATGCTTACTCAACTTCGCTCATGAGATAAATTTTGAAGGTAACGACTTCAATAAGTGAGCTGTGAAATAAACATACGTCATACTACGGAAGCACGCTCCTTCAAAATATTGAAACGTACAGCAAATTCATGCAGTAAAAAATTTGTTTCCATGTTTCCGGACTAAGGAACTTTGTTGTCGTGGTAGATGCAAGTTATTCTTATCTATTAAGAAATTTGACTTTCTAGGGAAGTTGCAAAGTACTTTCCTGTCTCGGTGCTAACGATCTTTGTTTCCGAGGTAGATGCAAGCTATTTCTTGCAGCGGTATTAAGAAATTTGACTCACTAGGGAAGTTGCATGGGGATTTCTCGTCCCAGTACTAAAGAACCTAAATAATTTTGTTGCCTAGGTAGATGCAAGTTATTTCCCCGCAAAACATTGGGACGGATGTCACGGAATGCACTCCGCTGAACAATCGCACACGGAAGTACAGCGAAGTACTTCCGAAAATACCGAAATAGCTGCTAAGTACAGCTAAGGTGTCGTAGCACCTTACTCTAACACTATGAGACACCTTCGGTTCTATGAGACATCTTATCTCATGGTAGAGTAGGGTGTTACGTCACTATGATGGGGCGTACTGGCTATCCCAGTGATGCCGTGCAGCTTGTGACAAGGATTGGTGGATCCTGAATAGTTTATTAGACAAGTCTGGGACACAGGCGCTGAACTCTTTTGTGTGAATATTGTGAGTGTAGCGGAGGGAATTGTAGGCTGTTACATAGGCCCCAACGCTGTCGGCCCTCAACGTTCAAGTTCAAGGCAGTCCTCAGAGTCGCAGTTGATTGAAACTCATTTGATTACATACATGAACTTCATCATGCAAGTGGATTTACAAGGAGTTCAAAATGTTCGCGTACTACGCTAATGAAAGTTTGGTACCAACACAGAAGTAACACTAAGACACGATAATACACTCGCAGATCATCTGAACGAGCCCTGAGTGACCGATTATAAGATAGTTTCAGCCTCCTTTTCCACAACAAAGATATCCAAAGAGAGGAAAGGTGAAAGCACCATTTAGAACAGAATAATGGGAGCACGGAATCTACGCACAAAATGTGTTCCCGCATATAAGAGCCTCGGTGCATTGAAACAGTAAGTTGAAAAGGAAGGTTAGGAAACAGGATATGAGTTGAAAAATAAAGTCAGAGGTGCTGAAAAGCATGACAGGAGTGAACCAAGCAAGATGGTCCTCAATAGAACAAAAAACACTTTATTTCATAGAAAAAAGCCTACCTAACTCTCAGCTCAGGACCTCACACCTTCCCCTTAAGAGGGCAAAGTCCCATATATATAGTAGATGTATCCCATGAGGGGTGCAACGAGCCCTGCAGGGTCAACTGTACTTCCAACGAGATCCTTTTCTGCCTTTTCAGCCTTTGTACAGCGGGTCATTGTTGGAGCTATTGTGCAATATTTGCGGACAGCTGAAGAACATTGATGTAAATGAATGTTGTCGTAGTTTACGGATTTAAGACAATACGGAGAGTAAAAAATTTTCTTACAGACCGATACAATATTAATGATTCGACATTTTGAAAACAATGAATTTTTATCTTTTACTTATTCATGACAAAGTTGTGGGGATTTATATCGATTGTTGAAGTTTGTATCAATGATTTGCAAACACAGTGAATAGCAAAATCAATTAAAATCTTTTCATGACATTTAAAATTCATGGGAAGTGTATTGGTGTTGTCTACTGGGTATCAATGCACTTTACCTAGGGAAATTATCTCATTTTCCAGAGTAGACGGCGCGAGAGAGAATTAAAACCATAATATACAATTTTTCATTTCTTTGTGCTTATACAGTACGTCCCACAAAAACCCGAACAGAGTATTTATTTTCCCGTATCAATAATACCATCATTAGAATACCATAAGCATTTAATTTCAAGCAAAATTATGCGGGTTTATTTATGTTGCCATCGGTACTTGTACAATTTTTGTTTTGAACCACGGAAGCTTTTGGCATGTTTAGCAAAAGAACTCGATGAGCGGATCTGTGATACGGGCTCACGGGAATTGTTACGCGTGGTATTAGGATTCATGTATTTGTTAGGTGTCCAGCGGTGAACATTTTTTGTGGTAAAAACTCATGCTGCAGTGATGCTTGTGTCACTGATTCGCTCATCACACACACTCATTTGTGCAAGGAATCAGAGAACAATTTTATTGTTACAGACTAATCGACTTAGTTATAAAATAAGCGTGATTTATCTGAAATCATACGACCCTATAATTGTCAAACGGGACGTGCACGCCAGTGATTATATATTTCATGAAGGTATTTCCTGGGGGTATTTTTTTCCTACTCCAAACTGTCCATAATTGTGATCCACCCAAACCTGCGCCTGAGAATACCGAGTGGTCGAGAAGCTAACCATTTCTGATTTAGGAATAAGTTTCTGATTTGGAGATCAAAGAGATATTTTAATCGCTTCACGGAAGCGGAAGACTGACCGTTGTACGGGGCTTCCTGTTCCGCAGTCCGCAAGCCGGTGACCACAGCAAACGAGTGCGGTGTGGACGGGCCCGCTATGCCTAACTGTCCGGTTTGTAACCATGCAGGTCAGCTTCTAACGCTATTACTACCGGACTTGTGCCCTCTTAACATATTACGGAATACTTCCTAACACACGATTTTGATTTTAACCAGCGGTTTCATTAGCATGCAAAAAACCTCTCAAGTGGGTAGGAATAACATTAAAGTATTGAAATTTTGACCGGTGATGAAGCCCTCCACGGCAGAAAAATCGGCGGGAGACTAGAGAAACACGCATTTTATATTCAAAACGAATTTGGCAAAGCTTTTCACGTTTGTGAATACTTTATGACGCTGAGGTTTGAATTTTTGTATCGGTTTGATTTGAGGTATCACTGCTACGCTCACCTCCGTGCGATTGGTTGCTTCCTCTTCCTCACAACGGCTCTTCATAATATGTATAAATTTATGTACAGAGAAATGCTTTTCTCCGGTGCGTGGGAACCTCAGAAGTTAGAACACCTACCTAAGAAGACGCTGAGCATTTTAAAGCTCAGATTTTTTATACCACAACTTCCCAGGCACATCTGGAATTTTTATGATTTCTTCCTTGTTTTTGGAAGTATAATTTATAGCCAGGAGGTTTGTATAGGAAGAGATGAATATGCTCCTGTTCATTTATTTTTATCTACGGCTCGAGGTAAAATGATAATTAAATTGCACATTTGTTGATTTATTACGCATATTTTACAAATGATAAAAAACTAAAACTGAGCCAAATTACAAATTAAAGACTAAACTTGAGAACTTGCATAAATATCTTATATATTTAAAGTATTTCCCTATCATTACTGAAAATACAAGTCTGGGTGTTGATGACAACATTTAAGAGTGTACACGGCCCGTGAAAAATGTCAAAATTCGAAATTTTCCTTAAATAAATCATCCAGATGTGGATGCCAAATAAATATATCCAACCCAAAAGTAGCCGCGATTGAAATATTCTTGTGCTTGAGCTTTTGTGAAACTCGTGTCAGAGAAACGGTCATTAGGCATCCTTTAGAGCGAGACAGAGAGGCTGACCAGCCAACCAACCAAGCAAGCTAAACCGTGTATACGGTGGAATGTACTCAAAAGGTAGCTGCAGAAATAGAGAGGGCTGCTTCAGATGCCAACAATAATGTAAAAAATCAGAAAAAACGTCACAGGTATAAGATGACATTTACGGTTCTGCATGCGAATAATTGAAATCTGCTCACAGAATACATAAATGGCTTAATAAATTTTGCTTGGGACTTAAATTCTAGAATTTAAAGGAAACTAAAATGTGAGTAAAGAAATCAGAAATCCTTGTGCAATGTTTAGTCTCGTGCGCAACATGGAAGGTGTTATAGTGAGAGATTAAAATGGTCGTAAGGTGGCAAGCTGTTCATGATGACTTAGAATCACGGTACAAAAGCATAAAAGTTAGAGGCCCCGTTTCAGCGGTAAAGATGTTTTCACGGAGAAAAAGATGGAACCACTTAGTGAGGACTAAGAAAAACATGGAATCTGTGCACAAAATGTGTTCCCACACAGGATACCCAGCGCACGGCAACAGCGAGTTAGGAAAAGAGAGGAAGAAAAGATAAAGTCGAGATAGCGAAGAAGGCATGAATACTGAAACAAGCAAAGTGGGCACGAAAGATAGAATTCCCGGAGGCTTATCTTCAGCTGAGGTAACCTTACAGTGAATCACTGTATGTTGTTAAAGAGAGATGCAGGTCTTTTGAGTAAGAGAATGAGTCTACACCTTCTTTATGTTGGCTTTACAAACGAGTACAGGTTCGTTCTCGAGTTAGAACACATTTGAACTTCTCAGTGCCTTCAGAGGTGCCAACCTGCAATGTAAAACTGGAAAGTCATCTTCTGCAATTGTGATTAAGCGTCTATGTTCTAACAGAATTTTAAAAGAATTTTCTTGGCAGCTTGTCCTGTAAATGGAACTGAAATTATTGTCATTTACTTTTATGCGTTTTCAATATGCATCATTAAGAGCACTGCATTAAGTATGAAATCATAATGACTTTTCGAAAAAATATTACCGTATTTAAATGACAATCTGAAGAATTTTTTAAAGCTATTGCTGAGCTAATTTTTACAATATAACATACCATTCGTAACTTGTTTCTCATCTGTTTGGTTTTCATCATCTTTCGTTTTGATCGAATCAATTATTATTTTAATAAAATCAAAATATACTTTGATGATATCAAATTTTCCGTAAATCAAATTTCTCATGTATTAAATAATACTTCATCTTGACTAAACCGCTTTTCGTTTTGATAAAATCAAATTTGGCATTGAGAAGATCAAAATTATCTTCGTGATACCAACTTTGACAGATAAAATGGCATAGGCAAAAAGAACGCACTCCAATCCCATACCGCACGCCCCGCCAGATAACCCGGCCATAAGCGTGCGATGATGGCTTCCTAGGTGAGGCAACCGCATCCACCGGTGGGCGTGACCACCGTACCTATGATACGGTACACGTGAGCTGGCCACCGCCAGGCATAATCTCTCCAGTTCTTCAGCGTTTGCTGACCTGTACAACAGGACTTGCAGGGAGTGGATTTACAGGAAGCTGCGCAACTCCATGCCAACTTCCTAGAATACCTTCCTGGTCACGCGCCGGGTTTTAAACAGCATGACGCCGTCGCAGCGGAGAAGATTGCATGATAAGTTCTTCTAAATGGACTTAGATGTGCTACTTGTAATACTTGTAATACTTGTACAACGTAGAGTATTTAAGTTCTCTTACGAAAGACACTCAATTTATACTGCCAGCTGTACCGCCACGGCGACGTAAATTGGTTGAAATTCCGTCCCCTGGTAGGAATCTGGCTGTTGTCCTGTGAACCGATGTATTATTGGTTAAAGCGTCATGCATATTCTTGAGTATTATGTAGTGGATTCTGCATTGCGGCAGACTTTTTAGCTCAGCTAAAGTCAAAAAAATGCTTGAAAATGTCTTGGGTGGGAATTTTTCTACAGAATTGGATGGAAATCGAGACTTCTAAAGCCAACACTGACCCTAACTTCACATTTAGAATCAAAATAATTTTGTCCTTTTCCATATATATTATACGTAAAATACTGTAAATTAAGGTAAATGTTCATGGTATGATGTAAATTTTTACAGACTTACGAATTTTTATTGTTATTTGAATAAGCTCGGGCACAAATGACATAAATTAATGTGATTTACAAATGAGACCCCTAGAATTACACGGGACCAAATGCCATATGTAGCGAAAAGGAGTTACGTATATCATTGTCATACACAACCCTTCCTCTGTCTGGAGAGTGAGTCGTAGGTACAGAGAGATAGTCGCAAATCGATCGAACATGTCCATTGGTTGCTGAGATCCTCCTTGGCTGAGATACTCGAGTTTTGAAGTCGTTTTCTGACGTTTTTAAAAAACGACTCTGTGCACCGCATGCACTGTACATGTATTGCTACGGACCTCATTTGCTGGTGAATATTTGTTTACGTTTTCTTCGCTTATCCGATAAAAACGTTAGGAATCCAGCACAAATTTCAGACTGACATTGGCGGCTTGCTGGAAGCAGCCAAGCGAATTTCGACCGGCGCGGCGCATGCTCAGTCACTGTCGAAACATTGTCGAAATAAATCGCGTCTTTTTTTCAGAGCAACTATACTAAAACCCCGAAATAATTTGAATTAGCTGCTAACAAGCAAAATTTCCGAACTATTTCATGCTTAGTTGTTTAAGAACTGGACAACTTCTCACTAAAAATAGGTTATCACTAGATTAGATTGCGGACCTCCATTAAGCACAACAAAAGTGTTCTCAAGAAAGGAAGTAAGAAAGCACCATGCAGAATAGAATCAATGGAATGGGGAATCTACGCACATGGCTTATCCCCTCGACCTACTCATAAAAATTGTAAGGTTAAAAGACGCTTTTTAAAAATTTGTTAAAGAAAAATGTAATGGGTGAATCAGAAAATGTAGGTCGACAACAAAAAATTTAGTACAACAAAGGGAAGGCCTAACTAACCTTCACATCATGACCTCACATGATCATGACCAATGCCCCTGAAAACAAGCAACAGTTGTATCTCCCTTAACGAACCAGAAGCTTGTACAAATTTACGGACCTAAATATTAGTTCTCAATACAAAACAATTCATAATATTGCATGTTCTACTTTTATAGATACATATACCGTGACACACAATCTTATCTTTTCTGTAGAGCCCTCATAAGTAATGTTGAAATCAATATCTTATTCAGTCGAGCGAATTTAACACGAAACCCACTAAGTCACTTAACTATTTTGAATATTCTTCAAATCCGTATCATCGATACAGGATGAAACTTGAAGATATTCTCTTTCATTTCGTATGTAACGCATTCCTATAGTTGTGTTAGTTGTCGTGTAAAATAGATGTTCAAAAGGGTGAAGTGGCTTTTGCGCTACCCTGAATAAGTGAGTTGTTTGGACATGCCGATGTTCGTTGAACCCTAAAGCAAAGCTGGTTGGCCTTCCAAGACACCCAAAAATGTCTTTTATGCTTTGTAAAATTTAGTACGTCCTTACCTAACGCTAGTTAATGGCTTCCGGTGCTTAAAACTGGTCTTTGTGTATTTAACAGTTTTGAAAACCAAGTGATGCCTATGGTACGAAAAAAGTTACTTTCTCGCCCAAATGATAGTTACTGGATAGTAGTTCTAAAAACTGGTCGTTGCGTTACTTGTGTTTCGAGAAATAACATATCTATGCTATAAAATGAATTTTGTACAAAATCACGAATCTACATCGCAAGATGGAACCAGTGTTTTCGAAATATAGATACACGATAAAAAAGTTGATACTGCAAGAAACCAACTTGTTAGAGACTATTGTAAGGCCTTTAGAGACCACTAGCCTGTCTACACCAGTTTTCTAGATCGCTTTTTTTTCTACCTCAACTTCTCAAATATGGGCTTTTAAAAATGAAATTTGACCACTTTAAGAGCACTCAGCATCTGATTGGGTAGTCTCCCTCCGTGTAACGAATGGTAGAAAATTCACTTTGAATTAACGTTAACATCCGTATTTTTACCACAAAAAATGCCTCTTCCAAACAAATGGCTACAATTTGGATTTGGCTACAAGTTATGGCTACTTTGACCAAGGCTACTTTTGACCGCGGCAACAAAATATATCTACAATTTTGACCATGGCTTCAAAATATGTCATCTATGACCATGGCTACAAAGTATGGCTACGATGACCATGGCAACAAAATATGGCTACCATGATCATGGCTACAAAATATGGCTCCTATGACCATGGCTACAAAATATGGCTTTGACCATGGCTACAAAATATAGCTACAACTTTGACCATAAAAAAGCCACTCCCAAAACCCTAGCCCAAACTGGGCGCTAATGGGCAGTCGCTCGGCATGAAGGGTGCGTGTGTCCGTGCACTGTGAGAGACTCTCACGGAGTCGAGACGCCATTGCGGCTCCTCCTTGCCAGTGTTTCACAGTTACATGCTCATGTCCAGTACTGGCTGAGGTGGTACGGTACTTTATACCGTACAGTACGCACGGTAATGTCTACCGTGCCGGTACACCTGGCCTATACTTAGTTGTATTCTTACGAGTCATTGGCTGTAGTTAAGAGCGTTATCTATTATAAATATGATGACGTATTCACAAGTATTAGCGGTGATGCAGAGTATTGCTTGTGATGAATATGATGATCATTACAAGGGATGATGGCTATTGCCTATGATTGATGTGATCATTTTCAGTGATGATGAATGATGTGATTATCACCAGGGATGATGACCATTACCTATGATGGACATGATGATCATAATCTTTGATGATGATGAAGTGTCCAACGCACAATTTTTCATTAAAGCCACTAATTATACCCAATGCGAATCTCAATTTCACCACATGCAAATAATTTTCTCTTACCTCCCGTTTGTTTCAATTTTTCCGGCATCAGAGAGTACTACAACAGAAAAAAAAACTAATTTTAACTTAGGTCGCGTCTCCTGCGATAAGTATAACCAATATACCTGAATTGGGGCCTTAAAAGCAGTTTTTTCCCCGGGAGCTTTGTAGCTTGAGATTAAAAACAGTAAATACAAATTAATTTTTTTAAATCCATTGGCGTACACTATAAATTGCATTAAATTTGGCGGACACAGGCAGTTCTTTTCCTTGGTATTTTATTCTCCCTCCACCTTTTCAGGAAAACGTTGATCTCATCAGGGAGGTTCCGAGTTGAGTCGCGCGCTCAAGGTATGGTATAGATGGCGTGTAATTCTCCTTATTAGGAAGATTCTGCATGGAAAGTGCAATTGGATAATTTATTTTATCAACATGGTTCTGTAACAGAATATCTGCTCGTTTTGGGATATGCGACACAACGAAACATTTGGTTTGAAATCTTTAAACTTATAGTAATTTTACAGAAAATATCGATTTTTCGTACATAATTCAGCATTTAATTTGAATAGCATGAATCCTAATTCAAAAACAGAGCGCATTTACAAATAGAGGCGTGAGTTCCCTATTAGAATAGTTTAGGTATGAACACTTTCTCTTAAATCCGGAGTCGTTTTCTATTAAATATCTAGCATGATCTCAATTGTTGGTCTCTCCGTTCAAATTTTTCTCTCAAAACTTACCTGCGATTTATTTTGAATGCTCTAACTTGAGTTACAATATCCCATTTTTACATTTTTAAAATACTTCAATTGTGTGAAGTATGAAATAAAAACATATGTGAACCTCAGGAGCAACAGCGAAGGATCGATGAAAAGCGTTCAAAAGAAAATTTCAAAACAGATTTATCACAAAAATACTTTGAGTTATATTTAAAAGTAGTCAAAATCAATTCATGAAAATAGCTAAAGTGAAAGAATCTGAATTATCAAAAAAAGTTACTGCCTACAATAGTTAAATTTACCAAGCAGTAACCTAAGCGGTTTCCGAGAAGATTTTTAAAATTAAGAATAATAGTCAAGTGAGGATTGATATTCACATCACAATGAATAGAAAAATTGTCAAAATTCAGTACTTACCCTTTCTTGAAGATTGTAGCAGAAATTTCCGTGTTCCCGGAGAAGAAAAGTGCTGTGAGGAAAAACACAACTTGAAATAATTCCAGGACACTCTTTTAGCACTTCACTGAAACAAATGAACACTGATAAAACTGTTAGCTTTTTGAATATAATAATATTCAATCATAGAATGGGTTGTTGGAAATAAATTCAATATCAGTCTGACAAATATTTCACAACGGCCAGTTTTACAACCGTGACGTAATTAGCAACAGTTCTGCTCATTACCTCAAAATGCTTTTCCATAGGACAAACATTTTTGTATAAAATAATAAACAACTTCTGCTCTCATGCATACATTTTTTAGTTCATTATGATGTATGATATTCAATAAAAGGAAATAGGTACAATTGAAAAGTTCATGCCATTAACATTTTTAATCCCAAGATATCAAATAAACCATTACTTCATTACTGCTTCAAATTTTTGGGACAGTGTTCTCATGGAAATGACACATAAAATGAGTCGCTTAAACTGTTTCTTCGACAAATTGCACAAACTGATTTATGAAAACAAAGTTATCAGCTCAGCTTGCGAATAATACGTCTGCCAGTTCAGCACACACATCAATACTTCAAAAATGGGTGGTAAATTTAATGGACGGTCATTATGATTTTTTTCGTCGCAGTTATAGCTTATTGGATGCAATCGCGTATCAAAAATCAATCAAGTTCCGTCTTCAAAATGGGAATCTGTTTTTAAATTTGTTACCTACTAAAAACTTACATTTTCTGCTAATTAACAAAAAAAATTTTTATAGGAAACAAATTTAAAAAAATGGAAAAACTAAAATTAGAGACTGCTTTTAAAAAAACTTCATTTTTCCCCAAATAGAAATCTATTTCGAAATATAACCCATTGATACATTGCAAACCATATTGGATATTATCTGTCATACATTTTCCTCGTCAATTACAACCGAAAACATTTCTACATATACGATGATACATCTGGAGTTGATCTAATATGTAGCATTATCAGTGTTGCTAGGAAGATATAATTTACATTGATTTGGATGTGTTGTAAAGAGCGCCGTAATTTCTCATGAAGTTTTTGGAAACAACGCCAAGGCAAAATAAAACTACTCAATGAAATGGGAAGCATGAGTTGTGAAATATTCGTGGAAGAAATTAAGCGTACATAATTCAAATTAACAAGTTATTGTTCGTACAAAAATTGAAACGCTCTTGATTAGCATCTGATCGTTTATGATGAATTTTCTATCAATAATTATCGTTTTAGTCTAACATCCTTTCCCTATGAAGCTCAATTTAGTACATATATTACCAGCCCACAAAAAAAACACTAGTCAATTTTGCATACGCTGTTTCGATGCAGGAAGCTGTTTCACAGGCAATTTGCTGTGAATTCGTCTAATTATGCAAAATTTGTCTGTATCAGATTTTAATAGTTCCACATTTATTTAGTCACACTATATTTGAATAGATTTGAATTACTGGAAATGATACAGACACGAGAAATAAATACGTCATTATTTACACAAACATATATTGCTTTTCACTTTGAGGTGTGCGACGACTTAAAAAGTAGACAAAGCACATTTTTTCCGTTATGCTTCAAGATCAACTATTTACTCTCATCTTCCTCCATTTAAAACTTCTGCTTCCCTTTGATGCATTTTTATAAATGTATCTTCAATCCACCCACTGAAACATTCTACCCACCTACACCCACCAGCAAACGTCATCTTCTTTCCCGCAGTGGGACGGCCAAAACTTGGCGAGTTTTGAATCAACTCAGACAGGTCCTCAGTGTTGCCATTTGTTGTGCTTAGTGACGGAGCTCACATCTGCCTCTCTCTTTCTCCTCGGTGGCTGCGCGTCACTCCAGCATCCGCTGTTTTGTGGCACAAGTTGGCACAGGATCCTTCATTCCAAACAAGCTGATGTTTTATTCCAATGATGTTTATCATCTTGTAAATATCCTTGAAATACCTTCCAATCAAGTTGATGCTTCGTTTCAATCAAGCTTATCATCTTAAAAATATCCATTCTTATATTCAAGTTGATACATATCATTCATAATTAGTCTTCGAAAGCCTTTTAGCTAACTCAAAGAGGCAAAGACGGTTACTCATTTCACACACCTGTGTAGGGAGGGGAATCGTAATTAACTTTCTATGATTTTTACCGACAGGTATTAATATCGATAGAAACAATGCCAGCAAGAGAAGCAGTGCCAGCAAGAGAGGCAGTGCCAGCAAGAGAGGCAGTGCCAGCAAGAGAGGCAGTGCCAGCAAGAGA
>JACJUY010003376.1:76675-87378 GCA_014220935.1 Platorchestia sp. MABIK
AGCAAGAGAGGCAGTGCCAGCAAGAGAGGCAGTGCCAGCATGAGAGGCAGATCAGAGCACCATGGGCCTCATAATCACCTCGCCTCACTACCGGCCCAATCCCAGCCTCGGGATCTCAGGAGGCAAATTATGACCAGCTTGGAAGGGCCGTAAGCGCGAGAGGCACACGCTGCTGTTGCTTTGTTGTGGCTCGCTGTGCACAGATGCTCTGAGAAAACACACTCTAATTCTGGTCGCAATGTGAGCTTCTGTCCTTCACTGCGTTATAGTTGAAATATTGTTAGTCATAGTTAGAGAACTATTGTAACAATCATCCGTTATAGTTAGATAACTGTTGTAACAATCATCTAAAGTTTAGTCTGAGACTTTCACTACGTTATGGTTGGAATATAGTTAGTTAGAGTTAGAGTTAGAACACTATAGTTGCAATTATAGTTAAATGTTATACAGTAGTTTGAGCGCAAGTGTACAAGTAACGTGTCCTAATGTGCGGGAGGTAGAAAGTTGGATGGTTTTGTCTGGCATTGTGGGAGGAAGCTATGTTGGTTTGAAGCTAGGTTTGTTACTTTAACGTATCTTGACGTTAGATACGTGGAAAATCTCCAGGTTTCTTTGCACAATGTAATCAAATTTAACCAATAATGTGGTTTTTGGGCTTAGGCTTCCTACGATTGCTTTGGATTTTAATATGACGAAAAGCAAGGCTGATGAACCGTGGAGATTCCGCTGTGTCGTTAATTTACAGTCGTCAATTCTTGCGCTCATTCTGCGCCGCAACAGAAGAGAAATTTGGAAGAAGTCCAAAAATAAATTTAGAAGCCAAGAGAAATGAAAATTACACCTCTGCTTTTTGTTATGAGATCATTTTTACATTGCACTTACTAAATCAATCATCCCTTTCTGCGTCCAGTTTCTTTGAGTAGTTGATAAATATTCGGCAATTCAACATCACTTGAGTGTGACAGCAGTTTTCTATCCTCCAGTCGCCGAAGTGCACTGATGAGTTTACTGGGAAAACCTGGAACTTTGTATTCAGGCGACCTACATCATATTAGCGGTACAGCTATCTACGTGAGTTCTTTGAATCGCACACCGAGATATTCTTCATTAAACATGTTTTTAATAAACTAAAATAAGACGCATAAATACCTCAAGTGGAATTGCACTACCAGCTCTACTGCTTCAGCGAAGTTAATTTTTGAAAATCCTCGTGTGTATTTCTTCGATACTTCGATATTAACTCGAAGTCATGGAAGGGACTTTGTTATGATAGATACGTCATGTGGTCATAGAATAGCCTTGTTGCTCTGACTTCACACGTCGTGTGACAGGATCTTCAACATACAGTACCGTGAGACCTCCACATAAAGGTACGACGCCGGAAATTTACAGAAATGTGTCCTGACATCTCTAACACAAGACGTTCGACGCTCCAAGGAATAATATACATACTTCAACATGGAAGGTGAGTGATTCACTACTACCACCATCTCTCAACGTTGTTACCACCTTTTAAAACGCGTCTACCAGCATAGTCACCACTATCAACATTTCCATGCATGGTCACCACCACCAACAACACCCAGCATAGTTACCATTAGGAACATCTCCCAGCATGGTCACCAGCATCAACACCCCCCATAATCACTACCAGCACCAACAACACCCAGCATGGTCCCCACCACCAACATCCAGCATAGTCACCAGCAACAACACCCAGTATAGTCACCAGAAATATCTCCATGCATGATCATCACCACTACCAACATCCAACATAGTCACCACCAAAACCAACACCAACAGCCACACAAGCCCCCGACGTGCTACGGTGCCACTCGAGCGTCGGGGCGCGACGGCCTCAGCAGCCCGAGCGATGCAGCACGAGAGCAGCGGAAGTAAGAGTAGAGTTAGAGGCGTCGAGTGATCATTGGCGCCCTACATTGAACTGGCGCCGTTCATTGCCACTCGCTCCTTAATTGAAGGCCTGCCTTCGGGAATTTGGTTCCTTTGTGAGGCTGACTCTCCAGAGTGGGAATTACGTTAGCGAATTGTTCTTTTCCCCATGTATGAGTTACTGTATTCTCTTTTATGCTCATCGATTGTTGTATTTTCTTTAATTTTCCTCCCGTTGTGTTAGATATCTCTTAGCTAATCAGCCTTTTATTGCCTTCATTTCATTGCCTTATATATATAACTTTCTTGTTAATTCTACTCAAAATAGAGCTTCGTCCTTGTTTAGCATTCTAAAGCCTTTTATCTGTGTTTTCGATTGGCGCATTTCACCGACTCTACCGTCATTGGGGCTTCCCTTAGGCTCCCCTACCTACATCTTAGTTCACCTAGCCTCTTCTACTCTCATCTTAGTTCATCTAGCCTCCTCTACTCACATCTTAGTTTCCCTTGCTTTCTTTACTCACGTATTTGCTTCCATAGCGTCCTCTTCCCTCAACTTAGATGTCTGCATCGATTTTATGCATATCTTAGCCCCAGTAGCCTGCTCTACTCTTCTTAGTTATCCTCTGCCACCATCAGTCTTTTCCTACGTCCCTCAACTTTCCCTACTCCACTACTTCCCTTGCAACTATACTTCTCTACTTCCCTAAAACTTTCCCTACTCCCTCACTTCCCTTGTAACTACTTCCCTACTTCCTTCAACTTTCCCTACTACCCTTTCAACTACTTGACTTCCCTCAACTTTCCCTACTCCCCTACCTCCCTCAACTTTCCCTACTGCCCTTTCAACTACTTGACTTCTCTCAACTTTACCTACTCCCCTACTTCCCTCAACTTTCCCTACTGCCTTTTCAACTACTTGACTTCCCTCAACTTTCCCTACTTCCCCATTCTGCTCAACTTATCTCTCCCCCGCGCAGTTGCGCTGGTGTGTGCCGACAATTGCGGGCGCTCAGCTACAAGGCCGTTACTGCAGACTTATGTGCTCACCAGTCCCCAATTGAGGTAGCTTTGCGGTATGTATGTTGTTAAAAATTGCTATGAGAACCATCCATTCTCAAAAATAACCCGTGCTTATCTGTAAATATTGAAAGAGAAATCATGAGTCTTGAACAAACACATCAACGTCAAATGAACATGTATTTAGTCTCAAACAAACATTGAGTTGATAGGTATCGATGTAAGGAAATTAAGGCTACCCATGCATAGATAGGATGGTTCCGACAAAAGTTCGCTCTTTTTTGAGGGATCAAAGTATAGGGGTTTTGCGTCAATTTTTTGAGGAGTCAAAGTTTTAGAATTCTGCATCAATTACGTTACGCCGAGAATTTTTTCAAAGAGTCAACCGAGACAGAAGAGAGGGCCAAGGACACTTCACAACCTAAAATTCCTATGATAATAAAAAATAGTTTTAAATTTTGCCCTGAAGTTTTAGTGGAATAATTTAACTTGTCCATTTTATTCTGAGAAGATTGAATGTTTATCGGAGTTGAAGTGACTTTAAAGTTTGTATCGTCTTTTCAATTTCTGATGGAGTTTTAGCCAGCTTCATTTTATGTTCAAAATTCATGAGTGCCATTAAAACGCAACTTCCACTGATTTCAATCATTTAGAACAAGAATAACTTGATTTAACATTAATCCAAGATAGCACGTCTTTATGGCGAGAAGATGCGAGCTCTCATATTTTTGCTGTTTTGCTGAAACTGTTCCAACCACCGTCACACAACGCCTACTGTTGCTCATCCTTCAGTTATACATAAAAACGTTCAAATTAAGGACTTATTGAAAACCAATTTGCTGACTTGAATTTCCCGCATCAACTGGAATTATAGGTCTCTTTGAAAATAAACTGATCTTCTTCTTGCACCAACTTTTTGAAATTAAATTCTCTTTGAAAATATACTATTCTTCATTTTGCGCCAACTTTTTGAAATTAAGTTCTCTTTGGAAATATACTATTCTTTTTTATATCAACTTTTTGAAATTATAGGTTTCTTTGGAAATATACTGATCTTCTTTTTGCACCAAGTTTTTGGAATTATAGTTCCCTTTAAAAACGTACTCTTAATCCTTTTCTTCTTCATTCTCAATCTGCCTTTTTCTGTCTGCCGGTCTGTGCCCGACAGACACTAGACACGCGCTGCATTAACGGCCGAGTTAACGAGAGCTGCGACGGTCGAGGGATCTGCCTGGACTGGTGGAGTACGGCTGAGGGAGTATAGAAGCGGCCGTCCAATTTGAACTAACGGCCTCAGTTGGAATAAGTTGAAGACGGGCGCTTCCTACACTCGCGTGTTGACTGGTCCTCGAAATGCGTCGGTTTTGTGCTCGCTACGTGACAAAATACGTTAACTTTCCGCTTCCTGCGACGCAAATTGTGCCAATCTCGTCATGATTGCGTGGGTGTCTCTGATGAGTGGACATGAATAGCTAAGTATATTTTTTCGCGCCGCAGCTTATAGAACTATTATGGATGTCATCTCACGCTCTTACTCCGCAGCTTATAGAAGTAATTCCCCGGTTGTCATCTCACGCTCGATAATTCTACGAGAATTACTGAATTTTGGAACATAAATTAAAGAATTTTTGTGAACATGTGTAAGGGAAATTGTGGGGCGCGTATTCATTCCACAAATTTGAAAATTCTTAATGAACTTTTCGTCTTCACTGCTTAAATTGACTGTAGCTAAGTTGTTGTTTTACGCTCATATATTTTCCTGTTAAAAAATATCGTTAAAAATTACTTTCTTCATAAAAATTTATAACGCATCTTCGCCATCTCACTTGCAGCTTTAGATTCATCATTTTCTGTTACATACAATATTTTTTGTTTTTCGCAACATTGTCTGTTCTATGCAACATTTTTTTGATGTATTATTACCTCTTGAATGCAATATTTCGTGATTTACACAATATTGTCCGCTCTGTACAACACAGTCGGCTGAACATAAAGTCGTCTGCTAAATGTTATTGGTCCACCACGCACAGCAATGAGAGCTATAGCTATGTATACAAGCCCACTATCTTATGTATGCTTCAGCGAACACGCAATAAAGGAAGAGCGCTTCCGTAAAGGTAAGCATACGGCTAGGAGTGCCTGTTCACATCTCTTTTTACTTCAGGCCCAGAATATATTGGACCGTTAGCCGGCACTGCTCCTCCGTACGCTACCCGCTTTTTATATATATGCCTGGAACTCGCAATAAATATACATGAAGATTTGCTCTCTCTCACTGCTTCAAGATCCGATCGCATGCCCACCGATCGCATTCGTCAGGGAGGTACTATTTGTACGAGCCTTGTACATCCCCTCACGCAGAACCCACTTGGCTGTGTAATGCTATTCCTATGGGCTGTTTGCTCTAGACTTCGGCCTCAGATCTTCTGTATCTTTAATAGAGATTTCTCACCATTCCTACCGTGTCCGACCTCGGGCTTTTTTGTCCGTGCGACAAAAAGTTACGAGGTTCCAGGACGTGTCTTATTTTCTACATTCTTTCTCCATCAATTTTGTAACTTTCGATGACTGCATTAATATAAATGAAATGGCGGTGGTAGGGAATTTGACTCCGATAAAAGTTTATGTCTGAGAGGACTAAGAAACGTTCTTGTGAAATCGTTTACTTTCTTTCTCGTCAGATTGCAAAACTGAGTCTGCAATACTTAACTGCGCATTTTTAGTTTTGTGTTCGATGCAGGAAATTAAGAACGTCTTTTGGGCACCAGTTCTCATTTTATTAACAACATGGGACGCACTAGTTCACACTTGATGAGTAATTTATGAAAATATAACCGATCACGATGGAACTTCACAGAAATAAACTGGGTCTGTTAAAACATAGACCATTATGCACACTAAAATGACGCAACATTCCTGAACTTTTTGAGGGAAAATAGGCCAACGCATGTAACATGAGTCTGTTCAGAATAACCACAATACAAGCTGTGAAAAATTATTTTTCTTCAACATAAATTACTGGTGTATTGACTCTCCATTTTCGTACGATATGTTCTTCTATCATTACAGAGAATACTTCTAAAACTTAAACTGCAATAAAGATTTGCTCAAAGTGAAACAACCGTGCATAAACGAGATCGGATACTAACTCAAGACAGCTTGCCTATTTTTATAGTAAACGACTCAGTCCTGAGCAACTCAAACTTGCCCAAGGCAGGATGTAATTTTTAACATTTTACCCTTGTTTTAATACCGTGATATGTATCGTGACAAGCGCAATTTGACGAGCAATTTCCCTTTCAGAAATAGGCGATCGCACAAGTAAATAGATAAGAGCAACGAATTCAAGTTTGTTCAACTTCGTTCTAAATATTTTCGAATACTGAGAACAGGTATAAAAAACATAACTGTTCGCACAAGACTGTTTTATGATTTGCTTCTCATCCCATTAAAGATGCCTAAACAGTGAAGGAACTTCAAACCATAACTTGTTCTTTTACATAATTTCCACAGATATATAAATGACGATTGAATCAGCTAAATTTTGGGTTTGAGTAGCTCAATTTTCACGTTTTTTCTGCTGTGGTAGATGGAGAATTGTAGCTTTTGATTATAACCCATCGTGAGAGGTACACCCCCGGCAAGAAACCCTGCTGCGATTTTGTTTAAGATTGAACCTTTGTTGATGTAAGTATTTCTTGATATCCACGCAGAACAATAAATAGGATTCTGCTTGGAATTGATAACTTGAGCTTCCCACTCACGAGTCTGCCACCGGAAGACGAGGGTGACGCGCGCCTTCAGGCAGAGGCTGTTGAGGCCTTTGAAGTTTCTTCAGCCCGGGAATAGGCGCGAAAGGGTTGGCAGGCGGGAGAGAAGGATGTATATCTTTTGCTGCTGTACTCGGTCTGGGTGGAACCTTGTCCTCTCTCCTAGATTTCCGGTGAGTTAAACTACTAGAAGATGGAGGATTGGCAGGAGGCAGAGGAGGAGGAATCTCTTTGGTGACGATTTCTTGTCGCTTGTGAACATCGTTGTCTTTCCTCGACTGGATGGGAACTTCACCTCGAAAGGTTCTTCTTTCTGGTAACTTCCAAGGCAAATCTCCCGCTAGAGAAGTAGGTGTGCTGTACACAGTCGACGGGAAGTGGGACAAGCCAGGGGGAGGCTCTTGGACTGCAGCATCACCAAGACTGCTATAAGTACCATCATGGTCCAAAGGTATTTGAGGGTTCTTCAGATTTTTCACTCTAGATACAACCTCATTTTCTGTCGAGCTAACACTGCTGTTACTCGAAGACCCAGAGGAAGAATCGGCAGCGTTTGGTTGGAGCTCTTTTCTAGGCCCTGTAATCCCTGCCTCGAACGGAGACAGATGAGCAGACTGCGAGTCACCAAACCCGGAGAAAACTCCCTCCTGAGTAAGACCCGTTAAGTAGTCGACCAGCAGAGCCGCTCTGGGCCTGTGGCTGGGGTTGAGGGCCCAGCAGAATGCCATGAGCTGGTAGAGGACGTCAGGGCAGGTGGGGGGCTGGGCAAGACGGTAGCCGTCACGCAGGTACTCGGTCAGGTGTGAGCAGCTCAGGCCGTCGTACGGCTGCTGCGCTAGGCTGCTCAGTTCCCAGGCTACCACGCCCCACGACCACTGCAACAGTGAATTTTTAAACATTTAATTCCATGCGAAGCTGCGTAATTACCCGTGAATTATTAAACATTTATTTCTATGCGAAGCTGCGTAATTAACCGGGAATTATTAATCATTTATTTCTATGTGAAGCTGCATAATTAACCGTGAATTGTTAAGCATTTAATTCCATGCGAAGCTGCGCAATTAAAACATTCAGCTCCCAAGCCCCCACGCCCGCTGGAATCGTAAATTATCAAATATTTAATTGCACGCCAAGCTACGCAATTAAAGCGTGCCTGCAGCTAGGTTCAGCTTCAACATAACTGGATTTTGGCTTTTATTTCTTTGTGTCCAGTCACAGAGAACAGTATATTTTACTGCATAATCACACAACATCCGCAGATTTTAAAGCGTAAAATGCACCACAGAGAAATGAATAACGGACCATTAGAATTCGATTACTCCTACAGAGTTTAATGATATCAATATTATGTAGAGTGAGAAAGTTCGAAAGTAATGTTTAAGTTCCATAAAGCGTCCATTAAATGCAATTCTGAGCTGAGAAAATTATGAGATATTTCGCTACGCAATCCAAAATAATAGGTCACACTCAAATAAAATTTGGAACGCGGAGTGCATTTTTTTCACAACCGACCTGAAATTGGAAGCGAGTTTATGAGAAAAATCTCTTTGAAGCGATTTGAAGTGACAGGGTAAAGCTACTTGTATTTGTTTTTCAGGGTAAAATTTTTAATCCAAGAGTAATTTATACCGCAGAGATGACGGAACTTACCACATCAGCAGGCATGGAGACGGAGTCTTCAGTGATTGCCTCTAACGACATCCAAGCCACGGGCCGCCGGTCGACCGCCGCTGCTGCTGGCGCTGTCGACGAGCAAGACGTCGAGGAAGACGAGGAAGAACTTTCGCTGCTGGTGTCAGCATCTTGCTGCTCTATCAGGAGCTGGTAGTCGTCAGGGAAAAGATCACTCGAGAAAGCACCGTCTGTGAGCCTCACCAGGTATTGCGCCGTCACTCTGATAAAGACACAAGCACGAGCGAGTGAATCCTTCCGTGTGGGAGGAAGGAGAAAAGTTTTACGTAGAGTAGACGTGGGAAGGCAACACGAAGGATTTATGAGGCGCTCTTGGGAAAATAGCTCTGCAGAGTTTGAGAAAAGAAGCACGAAAGTTTTATGCAGAGTACGCGTGGGAAGACAGCACGGCTCACGAAGTTGGGTGGGAGTCACGGGTCTACAAATGCATCGTGCGAAATGCAAGTACGCATTCTCAGTCAAATCGCCAGGCGTCCTATTTTCGAGGTACATTAACTTGGAAAAAATAAATCACTTTGGCTACATGAACGTTTTTTCAAGACAGGAAATGAAAAAAACGAATCATTTTACCAACATGCGGTATTTACGAAACCAGTGCGTTATTTTAACGACGTGTATTATTGAAAGTGGAAACCAGCGAGTTATTTCACTGACTAAAATTATGGGACACAAAAAACGGGTGGTGGTTATCCACACTTTTACTTTGAGTGCCAAAATCAGAGAGCTGCTTTGCTCACGTGAACTATTGGACGATAAAACCAACGCAAACTATTACGGCTCCTCCGGCACTGTTTTGAAACGTGGTGAGGTCAGCTTTTTGGTCCCCAATCTTGGCTGTTATCCTCACTATTATTCTGTGTGCCAAAATCAGAGAGCTGTTTTGCTCACGTGAACTACTGTCCAAGAAAACCAGCGCAAAGTATTTCACTCACAGGCAGTTGCGTGCCGCGAGGTCTGCGTGCGGGATGTTGCAGGAGTGCAGGTGGGCGAGCCCCTGCGCCACCTGCAGCGCCATCTGCTGCAGGTCCTCCGGGGTGAGCGGCGTCGTGTGCTCCTTCAGGAACCTGCAGCGGGCGCGGTGGCATAATTACTTGCTGGGGGAGCTGCTGGGGCCGCTACACTTTAGGCTGAGCGGCTCAGGAGGCCGCTCCAGTACTTGGAAGGGCCTCCATGACAGGAAGACGTGTCCAATACGTGGAGACGTCTCTAATACATGGATATGCCTCCCAAACTGAAAACTGCTCCAATACATGGAAATGCATCCAAGACCGGAAAACGGCACCAATACATGGAAACGCCTCCAAGACAGGAAAACCTCCCCAGTACATAGCAATGCATCCAAGACATGAAAACGTCTGCAATACATAGAGACGTCTCTTCAATACATGGAAACGTCCCCAATGCATAGAAACGTCACCAATACATGGGAATGTCTCCAAAACATGAAAACTTCACCAATGCATGTAAATAATGCAAGACATAACAACGTCCTCAAGGCATAAAACTGCCACCAAGACATAAAGCCGGAAGCAAATATACTTGATTTACAGGGACCAAAGACATGAAAGGAATGCACGATAAGGACGTGTTCATGCAGGCAGCCTTAAATTCAGTTGTTACGAGCATATAGAGACCACCCCGTACACACATCAACACACTAGAGTGATGCGCATCAACACACACTCACACCTACCCCCACTCATACCTACCACCACTCCCCTACCACCATTCACACCTACCACCACCACTCACACCTACCACCACTCACACCTACCACCACTCACACCTACCACCACTCACACCTACCACCACTCACACCTACCACCACTCACACCACCACTATGCCGTCGTGGCTACTACTTTCGGAGAATCAAAGTCGGAGACGATTTGGCGGAGTTTACTGTAGGTCTGAGCAGGGGCTGGGCCGGTGCTATCGGCGGGAAGAGCTCGATCAAAATGCAATTACTCAGACACGACAAGCGCTTTCACGTGGCTCTGTGCACGAACGCACGAAGGGCGGCACATACCTCCCCCTCATACGAAAACTATAGGCCGAGAAAAAAAAATAACCGAAATTTTTTAGGTTTGAACATTTCCAAAAACAACTCTAATCAACAACGCAGATGGCACCGTCCGTCACAGAAAAAAAAACACAACACCACAACACTGGGTAAACCAATGCAACGCAAAAAATTAAAGTACATCAACGCAAAGCAAAAAATTACAAGGGCTGCGGAAGCGGTACAACGAAAAATCGCCATTATATAAAACATGGATCGTACGAGACCACGACTAAAAACGTGAATAGATACCTGATTGTAAAAATGC
>JACJUY010003377.1:14061-50371 GCA_014220935.1 Platorchestia sp. MABIK
CAAGCACAGTGAAATCAATGAACTTTTTAATAGAAACCTCTGTTGATGACAGAATGCGTCGTGACGCAGTTGTGCCCTTTATTAGTGTGTCTCGTGTCCTTGGAAGATGACGTTCTTGATTGAACGTTCGCCCTCTGAAGTGCTGTTCTGGTTTGCAATTGCTTCAGTTATCTATGTCAATGTTTCTTCTAAGTGTAACTGATAAGGCGATACGCATCAGGGGCTTGACGACTTAATACACGTGCAGTGAACCGTGATGTGTGCAGAGCGGCAGTGAGGGCTCAACAGAACGCTTTCGTTCACACTAGTGTGTCACAGTTAGCCATAACCAACAGTCAAATCGAGTTTCTGAAAAAAAGATTGCCCCTTCGTGGTGTGAGAGTGAAGTTCAAATGAGCGGTGAAGGACGGTAGTATCGTACTTGAACCAGTGAAGATGGAGGATACATTGGTTCATAGGAGACTTCAGGTGATGTGTTTCAGGTTGTCGTGTTCGAAAAAAGTTTGAGGAAGCGTTTTGACGTTTGAGTTTGATGGATCATTGTTATCGTGTTGTTGATAAGGTGGTGCAAGAAAATACTGATTGAGAATTATGCTAATTCATTTATTCTGTGAATAAGTTGAGCTAAACACAAAAACAAAGTGAGGAACTTTCAAAATAAATTATTGGGATTAACTTAAGAATGTTGTTGTTTGTTCAAAATTTCAAAATAATCTTTTCGTTTGCTAGTTTTCTCTATTATACTTTTAAGTGTTCAATCAAATTAGAATTTTATTCTCGTGATTGAAGTTTTATTGATGAAGCGAACAATGAAAAGAAAACAATGTATCACAAAAAATAATCAGGGGATTAAATTTCTAAAACGTTTGACGTCAAAATCGCCACTTCATTTCAAGCCGTTATCACTGTCAGTTCAGTTTATATAGGCTTAGGTGTATTGGTGAAAGTGTTATCTTTCTAAATTCATTCTCTTCTGCTGTGCGTACGTTTTAGTTTCGTATTTATTCATAATACAACAATCAAAATGACGTTACACAAGCTGTTTAATAATTGAACACGACAAAAAGAAAAAAAGTTTTTATCAACTGAAAATATTGAAATACACAAATGACTTGTAATTTAACTTAAATGTTGAAACAGCCAATTTTCTATGTCTAATTTTTCGCCATGCCGATCTGAATTTTAGAGAAATCTCTTTTATATTGCATACTTTTGACTGTAGAATACAAGTTATCAGTTATTTTAAAAGAATAATTATACGAGCAACTCAGGAGGCATTATCTAGAACCGCGTATCTTAAGTGAAAAAAAACGAAGTGATTTTGATTTTAATATTTGTAATTAAGCAACGAAAACTGTTCAGAGATTTTATCAGAAAAATAAAATCTATTGGTGTTTTTTCCTGAGAAAAAATGACTGTGAGTGTGTTTCATTGGTGTCTGAGGCCGCGGGAACATCGACTACTTAGTTCTTTTCTGTGATCATATTTTATTCCCTTCTAGTTAATTGATAAATCTAGAAAAAACTTTCATGTTTATGGAGACATTTTGAAGTTTATTTCTCGATAGAGACACTAATTAACATTCAACAAAATAATTGACGAGAGAAGTTTGCATGTATAGGTTCGAGTGCAACTTTTTCTGTAATTAATTTTTTGAAGTAAAATGTTCTCCTTTACCTGAGTTACGGAAGCTGATGCATCGCTTATTAAAACCAATTGCTTATGTTGTCTGCATAGGTAGGGTTCAGCATTATTAGTTTTTGTAAATAAATTATTAAGTGTTTCCGATTGCAAATCTTAAATACTCATTTCCCACGCAGTTTTATCTTCCATTATCAGTGCCAAGTTATGTTAGAGTGTTTCACTGTAAAATAGGCTGACCTTTTGCACATCTAATGGTGTCAAAGTAAGACTGTAGAGATATCTTGAAAAATTCATCACACCGAAAATCTGCATTTTAATCCGGTGAAACGGGAAGTTTTAATATCTTTGAACTAATTTCAATACAAGTGAGCGTCAACGAAAACTGTGGTCAAGATGTCGGCGAAAGTTCCGCTGCTCGCAGCGCGGCGAGAAGTCCAGAAAGACTACCAGTCACGAATTAAGGTAGGTAATTCAAAAATTGTTTATTTGTAGCCTGAATAATTTTTTGAGTGAATTTTCTGTTGTTACAAAGTCTATGGGACTGGAATGAAGGTAAGTGATTTGAAGATATAATTTAGGGTAAAACTTCTACGAATAAATCAACAGTGAGTGGCAAACTAGTGCAAGAGCCATGACGAGCAGATGGATGGTAAAAGTCACAGTCTAGCGTGATGCCTGGTTTGATGGAATGAACCGGTATAGATTTTTGGCAAATATTCCATGTGCAAATATTTTAGAATATTTTATTTTAAACAATAGGAAAACCGTCTCTGAAAGAAAACTGGGCTCACTTTAACACATTTCCTGCAAATTGACCCACCGGTGGTCACTTGGATGATTTTCATAGTGCTGATGACCCACCTGCAGTGACTAACACATTTTTTATTAATATTAATGAAAGCTTAATAAAGGCCTGTTCCAGTTAGTGTTTGCTATTTTCAAAGTTGATTACTACAATTAACTTTAAATTTGAATTGAATATTGAACTTCAGTTTAACCCACCGCAGTTTACGTGTTAAGTGCTGGTTGAAAAACGCAAATCGGCGTACCTGTGTGATGGTATCAGCTGATGAACAGGCCTCATTGTCAAATTTCTTTGAAGAACAACGAACCTGAGATATTTATCCAGAAGGATGACCAATCTGGCAGCTTCAACAACTTCAGAGTCTCTCTGATCGGAAAATTTTGCTCGTGACGATCATGATCTTATTCCTCTGAAAAAAAACTGTACTGAAAACCCAGTCTAACTTTTTCGCCACCTGCATGCATGTTTTAAATAGCTTGGGCGGCGAAAAACATGCATGCTCCGGCAAAAACGTTAGACTGAATATAACCCCACGTTTCTTGAGCTATTGCTTTGAATTTCTTTCTGTTCCTCCAATTTCAGCATCGTCGTGTTGCCTTGAAATTCTTACGGGTTAAAGGTGCTAGAAAACTGTTGCAATTCTACGTTTAATATTGTGGAATATTTTTAGAGTCGCCATAATCGTCAAGTTTTTTTACTGATGAAACTTCAAGGCAGTAAAGTTTCGTAAGATGAAACTACATTTTTCCAACCATTTTGAGGACGATTTTTATTGAAGGGCTATTTCTACAAGCCCAGATCTATGCAGGTCTAATTTTAAAGTGGCTGTTTGCCAGGTTATTTTTGCAACCAAAATTTTCTCAAGAACTACATCTCAAGATGCGTTTTGACAGTGTTATTTCTACGACCCCGAACTTCATGAAGTGCTATATTAATTCAAAATTAATTGGGCTATTTTTAACAGGCTATATTTAAAACATCAGTCATCTGAAGGACTACTTCTAAAGATGCTCCATGAAGGCTTCTTTGTACAACCCCGGCTTTATAAAGTGTCATGTCTAAAGGAGCTACTTCTGCAACCAGATAGGCGCTCTTTTCAAAGTCTACAACTTCCAAGCCCTTGTTAGGCACCGTTTTATCTCTTAGAGAAGATCATCGCACCGCTTTCATAGCTTGCCATGACTTGAGTAATGCAGACTGTGCCTTCATTGTTCCTTTTTGGGTATCATCTTAGTTGGAAACGCTATTTTTCTTCTTTTCTTTTCGGAGAATCTGAAGCAGAGGTGACCCTTTCAACCACGAAAAGTGCCGCCGCAGAGTGAAGTGTGTTACCAGACATGTTTTCTCCGTACCCAAGTTGCAACGAAAACTTTGCGCCATCTAGCGGGATTCATGCCAGGTGACTCAGTCGAATGAACCTGATTCCTCCACCTCGTACGAGTGAAAAACTGCAAACCAAACCAAATGATCTAAAATAACACGTAAAAATTCGCTATTTTATTTAATTACACTGTGTTGAGAATACGATACAAGCTTTGCAATTTAATCTTCCAAATCAGAAGTAGTGCCACGAAGAGGGGAGCCTGTGGCCCTGCTGCTTTGCTTTCTTCAATTCAACCTAGGGTTAGTAACAGCTGAAGTGTCGAGGCGGATGGTGCAATGCGGCTGGCAGTGCCCAGCAAACTGCCTGTGTGAATTGGTATTATGTTTCATCCAGGATTTTTCATGCCATGCGTTGAACGATTCAAATCATTACTTGGAAAAGTTTATCAGAGAAAACAGGCCAGAAATTTCTGAAACTTCAGAGAATAAGATACTCACTTGCATAAAATTCTGTTCTTAGAAAGGAAACGTGATTGCAAGGAAAGGCTTAGCTCTGAGAAGAGACATGCCACAGGGTACGGCACCTGTTTAAAATACACAATGTCCGAACGGAAATTTTCCAATAAAACAAGGAGCATCTTGCCGGCACAGCTCGCGGCGCTTGTCACCGCAACGCCGGTCTGGCTAGCGTCCTTGAAAGCCATCCTGCTGGTGAACTTGGAAAGATTTATGAGTTCCAAGAAAGATACTGTCCAGAATTTTAGCCGTGCGCGTGAAATTGGATTTCAGCTATGCACGTGAAATTGGTTCGAAGAGACGTTTGTGAATTTTAGCCGTGCTCGTAAAATTGAATTTTAGCCGTACACTTGAAATTGGATTTTAGCAGTGCACGTAAAATTGGTTCGAAGAAACGTTGGAAATTTTAGCAGTGCACGTGAAATTGAATTTTAGCCGTGCACGTGAAATTGAATTTTAGCCGTGCACGTGAAATTGAATTTTAGCCGTGCACGTGAAATTGAATTTTAGCCGTGCACGTGAAATTGAATTTTAGCCGTGCACGTTAAATTGGATTTCAGCAGTGCACGTGAAATTGAATTTTAGCAGTGCACGTAAAATTGAATTTTAACCTGCACGTGAAATTGAATTTTAGCCGTGCACGTGAAATTGAATTTTAGCCGTGCACGTGAAATTGAATTTTAGCAGTGCACGTAAAATTGAATTTTAACCTGCACGTGAAATTGAATTTTAGCCGTGCACGTGAAATTGAATTTTAGCCGTGCACGTGAAATTGAATTTTAGCCGTGCACGTTAAATTGGATTTTAGCAGTGCACGTAAAATTGAATTTTAGCAGTGCACGTGAAATTGAATTTTAACCTGCACGTTAAATTGGATTTTAGCAGTGCACGTAAAATTGAATTTTAGCAGTGCACGTGAAATTGAATTTTAACCTGCACGTGAAATTGAATTTTTGCAGTGCACGTGAAATTGAATTTGAGCAGTGCAGGTAAAATTGATTTTTAGCCGTGCACGTGAAATTAAATTTTAGCAGTGCACGTGAAATTGAATTTAAACAGTGGAAGCTTGTACGCATTTTATTATAAATTATGAGGTATTTTAGTACGGCGTCTTATAGTTATTTGGAATACATTTGGTGCGTTACATATGAGCAATAAATAGAGACGGGTGAAAAGTGGAATTTCCTGCGTGAATTTTTGCACTCTGAGGTGGAGTGCCGCGCTGTGGTACCGTGTGACGCTAATACAGGGCCACACGGTGGTACTGTGCCGCACCTGTACAGTGTATGACCGTGCCACACTGGTACAGTGCCATACTGTGACAGTGCCACACTGGTGTCGTGTCTCACTTGTACAGCGCTACATTCTGGCGCCGTGACACACTCGGAGAATGCCAAAATGTGACACAGTACCATACTGTGACACAGTATGGCCCTGTGACAGGCCACCCTATGACACTGGTACTGTTGACGACACTGTGGCACAGTACCATACTGTGACACAGTGCCACACTGGTACAGTGCTACTCTACAGTACATCGCCACACTGTAGTACAGTGCCACACTGGTACAGTGCTACTCTACAGTACATCGCCACACTGTAGTACAGTGCCTCACGGGGGCAGTGCCACATAGAGGTACACTGCCGTATTGAGGTACAATGGCTCAGCACGGTGACCAATAGGTGCAGGATTTATCGAATTTTCGATCCAGTGTTCAGACTTGAAATAATTACTTTTAATGTGCATTGTACATCGCTAAAACTTGCAGAAAGTTCCTGGAGAAAGTGTGTAACTCTTCGGGGTATGATTAATTCACAGACTTTCATGTGTGTGAACTTTCGTAATGTTCTGGTTCTCGTGAAATAGTACTGAAAGCTGCGCTGAGACGCGTTTTTGACTGAAAATATGAGATAGATTCAGTCTCCCCAGTGCTTAGAGATAATTGTGTAACCTTTTTTGTACGAAATGAACACCCACTGGAAGGCTGAAATTAAGTTAAAGTTACCATCATTGTTTTTTCATTTTATTTTTCAAGTCATTCATGTTATGAATTTAGTCTCCTCAGGGCTTCAGATAACGATGTAAACTTTGCTATAAGAAGTGAACACCTCCTGGATGACGAGGGCAGAAATAAAACGAGTGACGCTGTTTCCCCGTCAGCAATGAAGTGTTTCGCTCCTCTTTTTGGGATATACTTATTGCATTATTCTTGAGCTGCCTTACTGTGAATTGTTTTCTTTAATATTCGTGTTGGGTATGCATTGTGTCTCACCCCTACCGCTGTCGGCATCATGTCGCATTTTTACAGGTGCTCCTCACTGATTCTTGATTTGGTTTACACGAATTCTTTAGAGTTCATTTTTAAAAGGCTCACATGCTTTTTCATCGTCATGGTTCTATCTTGACCGCGTCTTTGTATGAAACATTGGCGCTACGGGACAAATAAATGAAACGCATGTAGCGACACACCTGTGGAAGTTATTTGGTTCTCGTAGTAGAACTTTGACATCCTTCATTGGAGATATTATACGTCACAAGCTTTCTAGGTTTACACTTCGTGTATTCTACACGTCTTCTTTTTTTAACAAGGCCATTTCGAGAGTGTTGTTCAGGATGTGTACAATGTGTGACGCCCTCAAATTCGTTACGGTCTTTCTCGTTTTGGATAAGCTGGATATCTTGCAGGGGCAATTTATTTTCATCTCTCTGACTTTGAATGAATGACGCTTCTAGGGTCTAATGGTCTTCTGGTTTTGATTTATGAAACGAGTGATATTGTTTTGTGGTGTGAATAAATGCTCGTCTTACAACGAGTAATTATAGCACTTGTTCTCAACGCAAGCTGTAGCTCGACTTCTCTGTAGATGGGTTTTTGTCCTGACCGTATTGGACGATTTAAACTCTAAAAAAGAAATATCAAGGCACGTTCAGTAAGCCCGGAGGTTGTCATTTTCAGGTCTGGCGACCAAGTACAAGTTGTCATGTTTTTGTAAATTCATTTGTAAATCAATTTCGATTTACAAATGAATTTTTCAGTTTTGAGCTGAATTAAAATCTTATTTGAAAAGTTTTGTTACAGGCCGTTTCTATTTTATGCCCGAAGAAAAATTATGTTATTGAACCTTTTAATTCTGTAATGAAATAATTCGTCAGAAATAAATTGTATTTTGAATTTTCTCCAAGAAAATATTACCATCATTGTTTTTTCATTCATGTTGAAATTCTAATCCCAAAGAGCGATATTATTTTCTCCATGCGTCTCCATTGGTGTCCATCCATGGGATAAAGAAAAACATCTGACGTTGTCATATTTGACCTATGCAGCATCCTCATGAATCATCAACATACTGTTGAAAAAAAAAACAATTCTCTTTCTCTCAAGTTCAAAGTCTGTAAAATCAGTGTAGGGCACGGTTGCGTGAGTGCATTATATTCAGTACAAACGCATTAATTAGATTAAGGTTGACGTATGGGATGCGTCAGTAGTCACTGAACTCACACGGGGCCTCAAGTAGTTGAATATATCTCCACCTATTACTATTTATAGATCTAAGTAGTTAATTGTACAGATGTAACGCTTGTGGTGAATGAAATGATCAAATTGCATAATTACACAAGGGAACTATTGACCGGTTAGCCATTTCTGGCCAAAATTTTCAAGTTTGGCATTTATTTAGTTTATATTCAGTTTTGAAGGAGAATGAGGATAGACTAATAACAATTCAATAAGGCCAAAAATCATCTAAAAATACCAGATATGAGAATTATAGTCAGAAAAAGCCAATGGGGCATCCTTGTTTCACGTCTCAGGTTGTAGACCGCGGGCACCCATGCGATTTCCGGAACAGAAAACGTCTCTAATATTTCGTGTGCGATAAGCATGTTTTATCTGCCAAGGGCAGCAAGCGTTCCCTTGCTTTCATGGCCTGTACTCGAGTGTATTGTGTTTCAACTTCGTTTCTTGCTGTTGGATCTTTTTGCTATTTTCTATTTTCTTCCAAATTTTGCTTGCGAGTGTTGATGCGCAGATGTTGATGCACGCTTGTTGATACGCGCATGTTGTTACTTGCATGTTGATGCATGCTTACTGACGCACGTACATTAGTACACGTATGTTGTTACACGTATGTTGATACGCGCATGTTGATAGGGGCATGTTTATTCACGCATTTTGATGCACGCACGTTGATGCACTCATGTTGATGCACTCATGTTGATACACTCATGTGGATGTACTTATGTTGACGCACGCATGTTGATGCACGCATGTTGATGCACTCATATTGATGCACTCATATTGATGCGCTCATGTTGATGCATGAATATTAATGCACGCATGTTGACGTACTCATTTTGACGCACGCATGTTGACGCACTCATGTTGGTGCCCTCATGTGGAAGCATGAATATCGACACCATTTCAAGAGCAGGATCGTCACACCAATCGCATTTCCCAGTTCGGCGAAAACAACTCAGCGCAGAGTTCAACGAGGCGCAAATTGCAGGCCACGAGTCGCATTTCGTGCAGGCCCGCCATAAAAAACGTATGCTTAGCAAAATTGTGTTGGTATTTGCAGGTAAAGCAGGGCTAGTTTTTCTGTTCGTCTCGGCCCGAGCTTCTCGAGTAATTGTCTCTTTTTTTTTGCGTAGTCTGAACTGGCGATTTTTTAGCGTAAATTATCTTAAATTTAGGGCTAGGTATGGCTTGTGAATGGTTATATCAAAGTACTTCAGCAAACACCGACTGCATGTGAATTGCTGATGTTTCCAAATGGCTGTTCGTGCCCCAGCGATATGTTCCCTAGATTGAGATTGAGTATATTGTGATAGGATTGTTGGTAGGGAATTTAATATTGAGTTCGAAATAAATAATAGTTTAAGAACGCTACATATGCGCAGTCTGGAGATATTTATTTATCCCAGTTATACTTATTTCATGCATATTGATGGCTCAGATTTAAAACTCGTTGATGTTTGGATTTGAACTTGCAGTCCGGAACCTAGACTTCAGCTTTTCGTTACATTAGGTTCATACACACATACATACGAGTATATTTCCCAATGGGCACCGGGATCGAGTAAAGGCAAGGGATTCATTCCATGTTGACAGCGCATTTTCCGTAAGAATATCGAAATAAGTTATGTCTTAAAGGTCTCACATCGCTGTGTTTTGAGGGAGGAACGAGGAAGATGTCCTCTCGAAGAGTTTACTGCTCTTATCGCTTGTATCGCGACATGCCGACCTCATGACAAGGTCGGGACTTTCTTCAGACTGAAGCTTCAGTACAATTGATATCCTCAGTTTCGTATGATGGATGGCTGAGGCAACAGTGAAATTAGAAAAACGTCCTCGGCTCGGTGCTTACAAAATTCGATTTTTGGGGGGAGTGTGGGATTTAATTTTTCTTTTTTGCGTATTGTTCGAAAATGGACCATTGATGCATGGGGTCTGGATTGGTTTTGGTGTTAGTAAGTATTATATTGTACGTCATGTGGCATCCCTGCGGGGTCGTGAATGAATGCGAATTAATTACCTGTCTTAATACTATTAGCACTAATAATTAGTAATTACCTCTTTAGATTGGTTTTGCTGTTAGTAAAAAATGTTGGCAGAGGAATTTTCGTTGACGGCAGTCCAGCTCCGACGCCTTAAAATATCTGGAAGTCCGACCTCTGTATTTCTTCTGCTGTCCCTCAACCCTCCGAAATGAACCGAATGGCTCATTCTTGCCATAATTTACTGTTATTTATACGAATTACTTTGAATTAATTACCCCTCTTAATTTGAATAACATTAATAATTGTAATTACTCCTTTATTGTTACGAATTACCAGAAACTGCCCCAAATGCAGAAAATTGCCCTTAACACCTGAAATTATTTCTGTAACAAATGATCTCGAACGCAAGAGTTTAACACGAGGTGGAGGAATAACCTGGAAAATCAGAAAATGATATAAATTTATAGAAGTAACCCTCAATAAAGGGAATTTTTGGGAATGCCCTCCTCACTCACGAAGCCGCACTTTTTCTCCAGTCCCCTCACATTTTTACGTTAAGTTGTATTCGAGCTTGACTGTTGAGCTACTCCGAACTTCACCGTTGTTGGAGAGGGACCATTTTTGTTATTAAGGCATTGGAATTTTTTGTAATTAAGTGTATCGGTATGCTCGTCATTGAATTCGTAATCAAATTACTGGAAAGCTGGTCATTCATTCCCAGTATTGTTGACAGTTACCTACCTCTAACTGAAATATAGAACACTACTGAGAAGCAAGCTCTTCATTAACTGTATTGTTGACGAGAAAACGACCTCAAACGGAAGTCTTTGGTTTTCTGTGATGAGATTTTACCATCTGTTATTGATACGGATATAATTTCCGTCAAGAATAAAACTCCAAAATACTTCAACATCAAGTTGTGCTCACTCTTTGTGTTGCAGAATTTTCTTTGAAACTTCGTCAAATATTAGCAGAATTTTCAATCATAAAATTGGTTACGAAAGAGATCGCTATTCCTTTTGTGAACATTATCAAATGACGTCATTTCCTGAACTATAACTTTCACCCTGAAGAGTGGCTCTGTTTTAGCTCGCTCTTCGAACATGGTGAGCGATTCGTCGCATGCACACATGATATTTTCTATTATTTTTTGATAGCTGTTCGTCTTTGATCACCACTATCGGGAAAAAGTTAATGGTTATCTTCGAAATAAAATAAAACTGATAATACTGGATATGAAAAAGGTATTGAGAGGTGGTGTAGACATGTAAAATGAGCCTTTCTTCCTGCTTTTTATAGAAAAACTGTTACTGCGAGGTGGTGTAGGCATGAGAAACTATAGCCTCTCTTGCTGCTCTTTCCAGCGCTGTTTTTTTGCATTCCCACACTGAGATTATTTCGAGCGTTTGTACTGTTTGTTTGAGCATCAATACCGGTTGGAAAAGGGAGAACGATGGACTTTTTTTGACTTCGGCTCCACACTCGCAACAATGGACTTCGTATGTGTGGTAAACAGGTTTTGGTACTCTGGGTTATTTGACTTTAGTACTGATGTTCCCTCAGCTTCATCGAAAGGGAGACCTTCGAAACTCATTTCACAGTAATCACATATTTAGTCGCTATTATTCTGACTAGCTATCGGAATCTTAGTGCTGGTATCGTATTTATTCTCGAAAACGTTCACTGACTGTTATAAAAATTGGGATTGGAAATTTTATATGTATTGATAGACTCACACTCACTTTACGTAACGTGAACAAGCATTTCCATGCTCTGTTCTGTTGCTTTTCTCTTGATGGAGAGGGAATCGTCGGCACTTTTCCCTGGGAAAATTCCAAGTATTGGAAATTTCAAATTAGAAAGGCTCCAACACTTGTGATAGCATGCGTTAGTCTCAAGAACGTGAGTCGTGAATAAGGTCCTTTTAATATAATATTCAACTCAATTAAGATTTGATTTATTTGATGAATTCGATAAAATCATATTATAAAAAGTTAATTGAAATGAGATTCTCAACGTATTTTGACGAAGAAGCCACAAAAAAGATTGGCTTTAGAAATAATATCATATATTTAAGCATATTGTGTTTAACAAAAAACACTTTTTACATTGTTTCAAGACCACAAGCTTAATTTGGATGCAATTGCAACTTAACTTCTTGTAAAATAATTACTGTACATTAGAAATTGAATTCCCTCATTACAGCTTTCACTTTTTTGTCTAGATTTGAGGAACAGTTCAAAACGAGAAAGCCGTTACAAATATGATAACTATGTTGATTTGACTGTAATATGTATCTCTGAGTGTGTTGGAACGTTAAATTTTCATTACCAAATTAGACAGTATGTTAAGCCCGGTCTGCTTCGCAACTTCCCTAACTGCTCAAAAATTTACCTCCAGTCATACTTCTCCAAAAATTTGCAACACGTTGCGCCAGAGAGTCGAGTGACAAATTTTTCACGTCCAACGCCTCATTTCGCGTCCATACTTTAGTGGCCAGGAATGTCTGAAATGTCAATATTTTGCTGCACCATTTCGTCGCGGTTGTCTGCCTGTTTTCCTGCGCGCCCTGTGCTTGACAAGCAAACTGTTGTTTGTAAACAACCGAGTTCTATTGCAACGCTGCTTGCTCAAACCCACGGTAGTTTGACCAGTTTCCTAGGATATTTTGCCATGGCGAGAAGCTGCTACAACGTGTTCGTGAGGTTGTTCCATCATACACCCTTTCCGGTTGTTCTGAGAAGTTTAAATAATAATTTGCGTAGCGGTATTACCGGCATCGCAATGTTTTCTTTCGACTTGCTTACGCTAAGAGCTGTTTTTCTGGGTTTAATTTTTAAATTGGAGCCTTTTCAAAAAAGTTTGAGTATTCAGCATCTGACAGCCCTGCGTTTCAAAAACTATAACACTCACGTCGCTGCTTAAATTCTATTTAAATAGTGCTGGAACGGTTTCGGTCCCAAAAACAGCACGTGTGGTAGCCAAATCGAGAAAAGGACTATAGCTGTCGGCTAAAACCCCAACTTACAAGTTCACAATTGTTTGAAGCCCTGGTTTTTGACACCATCGCGATAAGCGCAATTTTATGATCAAACTTTGCTTCGTGGCTGCTATTCTTCATGTGAATAGGATATTGATGTAAGGAATAAGTTATGGGACATTGAAGTAAGGAGTAAGTAATAGGATATTGAAGTAAGGAGTAAGTAATGGGACATTGAAGTAAGGAGTAACTAATGGGATATTGAAGTGAGGAGTAAGTAGTAGGATGTTGAAGTTCAATATTGAAGTGAGCGATGGAAGTTGAAATGTAATCTCAAAGTAAATTATGGAAGCTTTGTGTTTGATAGAAACATGAATGATGGATGCGCAACTTCTCTAATTACTGATGACGCATATACTGTTGCAGCCACTACGCCCTAAAACATGTGCGATTCATTACACTTGATAATAAATCCACAAATGTATTCATGTTCAATTTTCAGAACAATCGCATGAGCCGCCCAATCTTGCTTGCATAGATTTACGCACTGAGACTGAGGGCAATTTTGCGATTATTTCGTGTGGTCCCGTCCACGAAGGATGTCAATGTTTGCCTGTTTTTAAAGCCCACACTCTCCTTGACCTTTGTAGGGCATCACTTGCATACGTTTCATGGCTCCTTAGAACCTCTGTGCTCGTGTCGAGAGGGGCGACAGCTGCGTGTGGCGTTATAGGGTCGCTCTCGCTCACGTCTGCCAGTGCGGGGTGGATGCGAGTGTTTAGCCATGCATAAGATTTAGCATAAGGTTTAGCTGCAGCGAATGATTTTGCTTTCATTGGAGTTTTTAGTACGGTATTTAGCTGAGTCCACGTCTTGGACTATGGGACGTTGACATTAATTTGGCTTTGAGTATGAAATTTAGTCAAAACTGCGTCTACAGTATGGGATTCAGCTAATGCTACGCGTTTGAGTATATGGCTTAGCTTAGATTACGTCTTGGAGTGTGATATTTAGCCAATACAACTGGTAACGGTGAAAGAATGGCCAAAATTTTATCTGATGAATTTAACTCTGCAAATACTAAGACTTAATACGACAGCTTAGAGTCATAATTTGAGTAACTTCTTTGAGCGTAGATTGCAATACAAAGCTTGAGGTAGCCTGCATTGACGCCGGTCATGGCTCAGGAAAGTATGGAAGTGCACGATGGTAGACCGTGACGTGCTCCCGCCAGCGTATGCATACTGACGTGAGGTGTGTACAGGAAGCCCCTTTGTTTGTTAAGCGACCACCGGAGATGCTCTGGGATCTCACCGTACTCGTTGCTGCACTCGGGAAATTTCGAAACACAGCAGTGTATTTACGATACAATAGTGTATTTCGAAAATGAACTGCTGTTCTCGGTGTGTGGATACTAGGTACGTTGATTTATTTTCATGTCGACATATGTGACAGTTAGAGCTCGAAAATAAAATATCAATCATAATGCATTCAAAAAATTTTGAAGCAGTGGATTCCACCGTTGTACTCCGTATGTGGAAACAAGCAACGTTGCTGTGATTTAACGTCATGTCGACAAATTTAACGCAGCTCAAAATCAAAATAACGATATATCCTGCCTTAAAAATTCTAGAGACACAAGGACTTAAGTGTTGTTCTCGCAGTGCTGAGCGGGAGCCAGCAAATTGTGCAGGTTTATCATGATATCGATTGCTCTTTGAGCTTGAAATGAAGATAATGATGAATAACAATGTGCAATCGCAGGATCAATAGTAGCCTTATTCTGGATACACTTCAGAAATGCAAAATTTTGTCTTTGTGGATGAAAATTTGAGTTAATTGTCGTTTCATTATTTGCCTAATTTTTTAGTGCTTACCACTTTCACATATTTGGTTTTTCGCCCTCTGAGCGTCCGTAAATAAGGAATAAAATATTCAAAATTTACTAGTGGCAGACCCTATTTACTATCTTGAATTGTTTCTGAACACTCAGAACTTTTTAAGCATCAAGAAAGTTTCAGTTTAAGCTAAAATGCGTTACAAATCTACCTTGTTCCGCATCAGGACTTTGTTTTTCCGCATTGCAGTTCGTAGAATGGCATCTCGTAGAATGGCATCTCGTAGAATGACATCTGAACTCGAGTCTCTCAAGCGTTCTTTAATGAAGGCTTTTTGCTGTTACCATCGTATTTAACGATTGATTAATGATTTGCATAAGATGCGAGGAATATTATAGTAATGTCGTTCTTCTGTGTGTTCTTGTGAGTTTGAATGAGGTATCGCAAGCGGTAACTTCAATATTCTTATTATTCGGTTCTTCTACCATAAAGCAGAAAGTTTTGATGGAACGTGGCGGACCAACACTGAGCAAATTTTACCTTGAACCTTGAATTGTGTTATCGATGGTGCCTAGTTAACAAAATCTATTTCTAAATGAATGAAAATTTAAATGATAGCGTTATTAAAATTTTAATGTGCTACGAAGTGAATAAAAATAATCAACACACAGATGGCGATGAACATTCTACAACAAAACTGGGGCGTGTATTCTATCGAAATTTATAGTGGCGACGAATTTTAAGAAGTTCAAGAATGCGGGCAGGGCGACGTTAGTAAACTCGCTTTATCGTATTTCCGGTGGAGGAGCACGTCAATTTAGCGCCTAATTATCCGTGTAGTTGTTATTAATATAAGCCAGGGTTTCGAGGTGACGTGTTTTCAGCTCATCTGGGAGCCGTTGCCTTCCTTAGAGGTGAATTAGGGAAATATCTCATTGATATTCAAGTTTTTATTCAAATTGGCTTAGCACTCCAAGTCCCATGGCTTCGTGTAATTTTTCCTCTCATTGACCCGCTTTCTTTTAAGAATATGAGTCACTCCAAGTCAAAGAGTGTGACTGAGTTATTACGCATTAAAACAATCGCGATATTTATTACTCATACCACATAAATTAAATCAATTTCTAATTACCGTCTCACGTGTCCTATTGCATTCCTCATAATTCGTGAAGCTTACAGTCAGGCAATGATAATTGGAAAACGTTCGAGTGATAATGATCTTTGTTTCCTGATCACTATCGCGGGTTGCCTTGATGTGTTTATTTGTTAATTTGTTTGGTGTCCGCTTCTAATAAAACAGCTTCTTTGATTTGAAGGATGCTTGATCATCTGATACGGGTTTCACCAGTGCACAAGTACAAGAATATTTTTTTCGCAGGTACTGTTAGGAAGGACATATTGGCTTGTCATCCACATCCGAAAAATTAATAAGTAAATTCAAGGAAAATATTTAATTTCATCATTTTTGGCGGATTGTGTACACTAATAAAATGGCAATTAAAGGGAGAAAAGGGTAATTGAAATCGTCATGATCAGATCTGGAAAAATTAATTCAAGGAAAATATTGAACCCCGTCTATATTGCTTTGTCATCTACATTTGAAAAGGTAATAAATCAATTTTAGGAGAATATTTAATTCCGTCTTTTTTAACGGGCCGTGTGCACTATTAAAATCACAATTCAAGGGAGAAAAGGTCCACTGAAATCGTCATAAATATTCGTGGCACCTCAGCAGGCAGCACTTCCTGGCCGCCGTATTTGGAGCCAGAGCTGCCCCCACGCCTCGCTGGCTGTAGACCTCGTGCCCTCCTGGGTCGCTAGCTGGGCCTTTTTCTGGCCAGAATTCTGTAATTTCACCTTATTCTTTAATTTAGTCATGAGAAGCGCTCAGTTTCACGTAAACCTGACATAAATGGAACGCGTAATACATGAAAGAATATTAGCCAGAAAATAGCAAATCTGGCGACCGTGGACTAGCACCTCGGAAATGAAACGGAACATTCATCTTCATTTTTCCTAGGCGGAACAAAATTATTTTCATGTCAAGGTGCTTGTGCCGAAGCGTGCTTCATCGCGCTGTCTCGCCTTGCTGCTGCTAGCATGCTGGCCCTCGTGCATTATTATGGACTAACGAATGTTGTATTCCGGTCAAGTCGGATACATTTCATCTTGTACACTGGTTCTTTAAATGTCTTATAACTAATTCCAGGTCCCTTAAATGTCTGAAAACCAACACCAGGAAGATTAAATCTATTTACGCATGGGAAATTGTGACCACGGTGAGCACGGTTGTCAAAAATTGCGGTATTAAATAAGTTTCGAGACCGCACTTAAATAATTAATACGGTTGGTGATCAAATGGAATAATGATGTGAAAATGCACTACTCACTGAGCACATTGCCAACTAAACGTGTGAGGTGAGCGTCTCTGTGACGCAGGCTTTATTACCTCTCCATTTTTTCTCAATTCAATCCTTCAAATGCGAACAGGAAACAAATACATCTATTATCATATTGTTCATAATTGATTTAAAAACTATATTAAAGCTCTTTAGGTAGTAAAACTTGTATGACGAACACTCTGATCAAGCACTTTCGAGCACTTATGCTTCCAAAACATTCAAGTGTCGCACTCAAAAAATCCATAGTCATTCCATCATACTTGAGAAACGTAAGACAATGGGTCTGCATCACAGATAAAAGCTTCAACTCCTTTGAATCTGTGCACGGATACATTCGCGTTAATGCATTTCCTCTGTTCATTTATAAAGTGAACGAATTAGGTGTTATGCGTTTTATCGAGGGCCACAGTTTCGAACGTCGCTATTTTTGACCGGCCTCGCACTTTGGTCCCATTTATATCTGTTCTTTCATGCCAAGCACTCGAGTGCACCCACTCCGGAATATAAGAACAAGTTCATGGTGCAGTTAAGTAATTCTATTTCTTTTTTTCAGTTCCTTTGCGTTTAGTAAAGGCAGAATAGGTCGTGGTAGGATGTGTTACGTACGAGTGGGAGTGGATAAAATAGCCAATAATAAGATAAGTGACATTAGGGTTGGATAGGTTAGGTTGTGGTAGTTAAGATAAGTTAGGATTGGTTTGGTTATATTAGGATCGTAAAGCTTTTGTTGGGATAGTTAACGGGAAGGAAGTTACATTAGGTCAACTTTGTATAAGAAGGAATACATTAGATTCAGATGGATGATGTTAGGCCATTTCAGGGTAAGTTGAAATGGCTTAGATGAAATTAAAATGAGTTGAAAAATCACAGGTTATTTTATGTAAGGTTATTTAAGTTAAAACAATATCCTTTTTCACGGATCAAAGAACGCCACTCCCGACTGCACGGGTGCACGAGTTACATACATCTGGAAATTGGACCGCTGTAAATATTATCATTATTATCATGGATCATGGCCTTATGACTGAACACCGCTAAGCGATTATCATGATGGATAGTTTCAACCGAGCTTGGAGTAATGGTTCTCAGTGGCTAGGATGTGAAACCTTTTGTTAAGGATACTAAATCCCAAAATGTAAGGATAATAAAATTTGTTGTAACTGTAGAACCTTTGTTATTAAAGTATTTAGACCGCTGTGTCGCCTGCGTTAATAGCATTTCAGCTCCCGTTTACACCAATTACTTTAGTCTAGTTTTTTGGCCATAACTATCAAGACGCCATTCTGTTTAGGGTAAATTCTGTTCAATGTGAATATTTGGAGAGTGTTTTTGAGTTGAAGTTTGTAGCAGAACATGCAGTTTTTTCATAGAATTATTGCTCAAGCACAAATGGTGGAAATTCGTTGATTTTTTTCCAATTCAAGACAGGAAAAGAAGATCACGAGGTTTTCAAACACATTCACGTTATTTACACAAATGGTAAAAAAAATTTCACTGGTATAAAGCTGGCGGTGCGCTTAGCGAACGCAAGTTGACGTTTAATGCTTAAAAATAGCATTTCTTCACTCCTCCCTGTATCACTGTATGAGAGAACTATGAGCAATTTACATTCACCTCAAAACCAGGGCAATTAACTTGAACGTACGGTACTCAGAACCGGGTGTAGAAGTTGCTTCAGAACTTGACGCCAGCGTTGAGAGAAATTGTAGCGTCCTCACGAGAAATCGCAGCTACTATAAAAACATTTTTCGTTATAATTTGCGCACGTTTCAGAAGTTCACGTGAGAAATTATCGAGTCCTCACAAGAAATTGCATTTGCTATTAGGACGCTTTTCGCTTTGATCAGAGCTTTTCGATTTGATCAGAGCTTGATGTAGGTTTTGCGGGGCAGTTTGACCCTCCAGTCTCTGAGGTCACGCGATGTTATCAACGAACTATCGACGTTACTCCATTAAGCCACATGGGAGCTGAACGCTAAATAGCGTTTGTGTAATAGTTTGCACGCTATCGGTGCTGTAGCATATTTAAGTTTTTGCATGAATGAAGATAATTTTCCGGTCTTTTCGGTCTAAAAAAATCAATACTACACAAATATGACGAACGAAATACGGGACGATATGTAGCTTGCACTAAGGGATAATGTAACTTATGTAGTTTTTCCTTTGACTGAAGTAAATTATGTGTTATTTTCAGTTTAAAGGAAATAATGCTAAGCAAAGATGATGAACGATCGTCAGTTAAACAGAGAAAATTGTTATGATTATTTGCCCTGTTTAGGTCGACGTTTCCTCGTTCTGCAACGTACAGTTATGTGTTCAAAACTTAAATACTTGTAAATTTAACTTGATGGAAATAGTCATTTTGGTTTGTGCTTAACTGAAGGCAATGCGCATGATTCACTTGAGATATATGGCGAAATAGAAAGTTTTTCTTTCCTTGACTCAATCCGAGGTAATAATTTTGACGAGTGAGAAAAGACATTTATTCATATGCCTTGTTCCCATTCACATACAATTTTGAGAGAGAGCCACACAACTCACATTTTATCATGAGAAAAAATACATGTGCGAATGTAAGAACAAACGAACAAATTGGCTCATCGACACTTTATCAAGTAAATTCATGAGAAGCACATGCATTCATTGCAATATTTATGGATGGAAAATATTTACACAATACTTTCATCCAAATGACACATTTTTTCATTGGTTTCACTTGGGTGTGAAATACATTAGGAAAAAGAAACTAAACATATTTGAAAAATGAAAAAATGTTTTAACGGGAGTCATGGTCTGTGATTGATAATCATGGGATTAATGGACTGGGATTAATAATCGTGGGTTCAATGGACTATACGCCCATTAGGAAAAAGAAACTAAACATATTTAAAAATTAAGAAACATTTTAATGGAATTAATGAACTGTGATCAATAATTTTGGGATTAATGGACTGGGATTAATGGTCGCGGTATTAATGGACTGCGCGCGGGATGATTCCATGAAGCACTTAGCGTATAGCGTCGCTCCTGCTGCTAAACACTGCGGCCTACACGTACCCTGTAGCATGTTGGTGAAGGTCAGGCACGTTGCGTGATGGTTCTGTCCACAGCATGGGTCAGGTGCTGTCAGTCCACAGCATAGGTCAGGTGCTGTCAGTCCACAGCACAGGTCAGGTGCTGTCAGTCCACAGCATAGGTCAGGTGCTGTCAGTCCGCAGCATAGGTTAGGTGCTGTCAGCCCACAGCATAGATCAGGTGCTGTCAGTCCACAGCATAGGTCAGGTGCTGTCAGTCCACAGCACAGGTCAGGTGCTGTCAGTCCACAGCATAGGTCAGGTGCTGTCAGTCCACAGCATAGGTCAGGTGCTGTAGCTGCTGACCACGGTAGAGGAAACAAGGTAGGGTCATTTCTGTGGGGGAAAATACATCTCCTCTTGTTTGGGTAGCCAATAGAAAGGCATTATTTCAAACAAATTTTATGACGTCACCAAAACGCAGTAACGTTAGGCCAATAGTGAAGACGGATTTTGGGGTAGCAGTGCTACCAGAAGCAATATGAGCGCTGCTATTGGTTCGTTGCCGTGACGTCACCAAACCCACACAGTCGACGGAAAAAAGACTGGTATGACCCTACCTTGTTTCCTCTACCATGCTGCTGACCTGCCGCTACCCTCGTGCGAGCTTTTGAAGAACGGAAGAAAGAATGAAAGAAAGAAAACGGTTTATTTGCAAGAAAGATAATGCGAAAATCATCATTGGCTTCAAAGATAAAGATCCTCAGTTGCTTAACACACATGAGTATCGTATGACCCGTGTCAAATGTCGAACTAATGATTGAGAGAAACCACAAGAAAAGGAATTCTCTTTCATAGGTTGTTCTAAATTTGAGAATGCATGTAAATGCTAGTAATAAAGACCAAAATAAACTTTATCCTAGTGACGCACTGATGAAAATGTTCGAACATTCATCTCAGTGAGATTGTTTCCTAGATACGGCGCGAACAACTCACTTAGCAATAGAATAAATATATACAGTATAACAGATTTTCTGGTTTTACATCGCCTTCATATTGAAGCAACATCCCAATGACGCAAATGATATGGCATGCTGCATCCTAGTACAAGTACACTGAGTTGCATGGTGACAAATCGGCTACTGTTCGATCAGGGTCACCAGGTTAAAATTTTAAGTCGTGTTGTTTCTGATCTGCCTCCTTGCGAAGCTGTGATGAACCTCGTAGTACCTATAGGATATTAATTCACCGCCAGTTTCAGAAGTTCTTAACAAACAATACTCGCAATTTAACAAGTTTTTAACCCAGCCTGTTTCAAAATTTCTTAATCTATCATGCTGACAATTTTTGAGGTTCTGAACTTATTATGTCACCAATTTCAGAGGTTCTTCACCTACCATGCCGCCAATTTCAGAGGTTCTTCACCTACCATGCCGCCAATTTCAGAGGTTCTTAGCCTACCATGCCGCCTATTCCAGAGCTTCTTAACCTACCATACCGCCAATTTTAGAGCTTCTTAACCTACCAAGCCTCTAATTTCAGAGGTTCTAAACCTACCACGCCACCAATTTCAGAGTTTCTTAACCTATCATTCCGCCAATTTCAAAGGTTCTTAACCCTAACTCCTTGTTTCTCACCTCTTTAAAATCCTTCCTCGGCTTTAGCACCTGATCATGGTTGAGGCATATTTCCTGCTTTGCCATTCTCTGCACAAACACTAAACTCTCACCCGACCTTCTCACTTGCTTACCATGTCTTGCACGTCACCGAGATGTTACTTTAACGTGTTGGTGGCATAATGCGAAGATCTTGTTTATGATATTTATTCGACCATTTCTCGCCTCGGCTCCTTCTCGGCTGAGTTGAGAAGAAAGTTGAAGGTTGGAAATGTAGTTTTCATTAGTTGTGATATTTCGAATTACTTAAGGGAATGCGAGTTTAGCCAATTGTGTCAAAAAGAAGATAAATGCAGTGCACAGAATTTATCGTATATCTGTGCAAAGAGATCTGATTGACAATAATTCATTCATTGTTTCTACTTTCTAGAGGACTGACACTGTAATTAGTTGTTACTATTTTTTGTTAACACTGATAAGACGAATGATGAATTCGTTCTAGGGAGCATGCGCTCGGTAATCATTTTAGAACCTATTGAAGGAACAACGTCTTCACAACGCACAGGTTAAGCTGAACATCACTTTAATTTTGTCGCCGTTTCACTTTTCCAGCGATTGTGACTGACTTGATCAACATGACATAAAATAAACCATGCGAGCTCATATTAAACGATCATTTTGGGTACGCGTGATTCTAACTATAATGCAATTGTACTTTTAAACTTAAGAGAAAATTGCATTTATCGTAGACCATATTGTTTAAAAAAAAGTTTCCCTGGTTTCAACTTTACGTCAAACTTTGCACACTGAAACTCTGTCTTCATTTCTTAAAATGAGGCAAGTGCTGGGACTCAATTGAGAAGGACAATTTCAAAGCAAATTTGAATAGTTTAATGTGCGTGGTATTTATCTTGTTATGCATCAACTATTTTTGGTCGTGGTGACTCAATGTCAGTTGCAGCTGAAATTTCATCAACAGCATTTGGTGTTGTTTTCAAGTGCGTTTCAGGCATCTAGTATCCTCTGTAAAACTGCTCAAAGCCGTTAATGAACGCGCTGTAATGAAGAAAATGTTTGCATTTGCCTACGTTACAAATTTACTAAGAGTAACTTTGGTTCATGTTTAATCATTTTTTTAACCAATCTTCAGAAATAACCGAACCCCGAAGAAGAACTCACTTCAACGTTTCCAAAAAAAATTCTGTACTCTGAATCTTGACAAAAAAACTGGTGTCTGCGTCGTTTGGTTCAGCGTATCATAGCTACCAGACGCTCTCATTCTTCACAATCGGAATGCCACTACAGGCACCTGTAGATATGGCTTTATATCCACGAAAAAACCAAAACTTTGAAAATTTATTTCAGTGAATTAAACGGTGTTATCGTAAAAACGGCGCAGTTATCGACAGTACCGTCTCGTTGTCCGTTTGACGAAGAGTGAGCACAAAGTTCCGGTAGCTAAATCAGCGCAGTCTGCAGGGCGTCGGTAGCGGCAGCGTGCAGTCCATCACAGGCATCGACCTGAGAGGCTCTGTGTCTGTGGCTGCTGTGCTGTGGGGTCAGTGACATGTGGTTTGGCTGCAGTGCTGTGCTGTGGTACGTGGTCTAGTTTCAGTGCTGTGCAGTGGTACGTGGTCTGGCTACAGTGCTGTGGGGTCAGTGACACGTGGTCTGGCTGCAGTGCTGTGCAGTGGTACGTGGTCTGCCTACAGTGCTGTGCAGTGGAGTCAGGCCACGTGGTCTGCTGTAGGCTGTGCTGTGGGGCCTGCGACACGTGCTTTCCGAGCAGTGATGCAATACAACCTCAGCGTGTGTCCGGACACAAAGCAATTAATCGCAAAAAAAATTCCTGTAGAAGAACAAATTTCTTGTTGCCGCAATTGAGTACCCGAAATCAATTTTATCTCGTGAAATACGCTGAAATTGAGGATGCCAATCTCTTTCAGAGAGAAGATGTGTACGTGGTACCAGCCTGAGAGTTATGTAGGCCTTCTTCTTGTTGAAATTAAACAGGTTATTCTGTTGCGGACCATCTTTCCAGGTTGACAGCTGTCTTTGTTTTTAGTACCTGCCACTTTCTTTTTCAACTATTATTTTGTCTCAAAAGCTGCTTTCAATCTTGCTGTTTTTATGCGTAAAGTGTGGGTTGACACTCCTTGCACATAGATTCCACTCTAAATTTCACATTAAATGGTACCTTCCTCTTTCCTCTCTGGGGAGCACGTTTGTTGGAGTTTGCGAGACTTGAAATAACTCATGCTCAAATATATTGATGCCAATTGCAGGTACGTGTGTTGGTTGGTTGTTGAATTTAGATATCAACCACTGATTTCATTATTTTCTTTCGAGATATTGCTCTAAATTTTCGTTGGTATTGCGTTTGCTGCAGGGTTCTTGGGTTTAGATGCCAACCCCCAATATTATTCATTCTGAAAACGTTCTCTTAAAGTTTCGATCGCATAAATCTCGTAATTGTTTTTAACGATAAGGCTCGAAATTTTCTTCCGAAGTCAAGTCCACTTGTAAGAACTCAGGCCGTCAGTTGTATCGCTACGTTTTTTCTTGTTTTTTCTTTTTTTCTTTTTTCTACGACAAAGCAAATTGTTTAAACAAACGTGCCCTTGTTATACTGAGAAATGCATGCACCGCAGAGCGACGCGTCAGCGGAAAGAGTTCGCTTCTCAGAACAAGGAAACAAAGGGACTTCAATTAAAAGTTTGTTTCTTCCGTTGCATGCCAACAGAACTCCAGTGTTTAAATTTAAATTATTCATGGAATTACTCAGTGCTCACGCGCAGTCTTATGTTTCGAGAAATCCAAAGTTGCAGACTTATAATGGAGTTGGAGCACTTTTTTATGACTCGTCAATATGTGTTGGTAAATTCATATTTAGGACATCATGAATGAACTTATTTTGAATTCGAGTGACGGGTTACAGATAATTGTGGCTTCTTTCTGGAGTCTTCCTCGATTAAAAATCTAAAAAACGTGTTGAACGTTCAGCTTCGACTTCTCGTAGTGTCGTTCTAGTTTACATTTGTGGTGCTTCATCACAAGTGGCACGTCAGTGTAAACAGAACAGGTAAAAGATGCTTAGAATGAAGGGCGCGATATTTTGAGCTCTAAAGCGGCCCATAGACGACCAATTTTGTGGTCAATATAATTGACAGTGATGAATATTGACAATTTAATTGATCGTCTATGGGCTTGATTGACGACCGTCAATTAATTGACTTAGTGGGCGACGAAAAATCTCATCAATATATTGGGTCAATGAAATTGACAATTAAATTGATCGTCTATGGGCCGCTTTAATGATGCATCCATTACACACAGTCACTTAAAAGGTTAAATGCGGCGGCTTAAACTGAAGTTCAATATCCAACTCAAGTTAAAGTTAATTTTAGAGATTGATTTTGAAAACGGAACATTGAATAGGTCGTGCCTTCATTTAGTTTTCCTAGAGTACTTATGAAAATTGAGTTTGTGACTGCTGGTTGGTCAGCAGCATTATGAAAATCCCCTCAGTGACCTCCAGTGTGTCACATTGTAGTCAAAGTGGTATTCTTGCCTACATCGACCCATGACATTCCTCATGAAACGTTCACTGAGACCCGGATTATACCGGTAGTCATACCTGCTCAGTAGAGTACGAACTTCACAGAGTACAACTATTGTTTCGGAATTAGAGAAGATGCTGATGATGAGTTAAGAGTTCATTTTATTTCGCTGACTTTTCACTCGTTATTCACGCCTTTCTATCTGCTTCAAAACAGTGAAGTGTTCGACTTCATTTTGCCAAGATCGAATGTATCTTGACAGTCGCTGTTGCTACGACCACCGACACTGTCCATAGACCGTGCGTGTTAGCTGTGTGGGTCAGGTTAACCTAGTCTTTGCATTTGCAGTGGTGAAAATTGTCATTAAAAATTCATGGAAATTATTTTTTAACCAATGTTTTTCTGTAAAATAACTTACTTTTCAAGAATGCACGTTCTATCAAAATTTCATTTCAGTTTAGCTTTCTTTTTATCATTTTAACTATTCAACAATTAGGTGATTTTCCTTAGACGTGAATTTTTCATTATATCTCTCATAATTTATCAATTTCCATCCTTTAACTCTTCCGTCAGAGAAGAAACAGTCAATGATAGAGGGCCGAGTTCTGCAGTAACTTATTTCTGTCTCTCTGTAAGAGATGAAAACCTTTACCTCAAAGGGAATTTAACCCTTTCTTATCGGTTCCTCAATAAGTTAATGTACGTTACTTCCCACATTAAAACATGACAAATTGTGAGTGTATCGTAGCAGAGCAGTACATACACATCGTTGTAGATCAAAGCGTGAATCGTGGGAGATTAGCTGATGAGTCAACAAAACGTCGCAAGTTTTCGTGGAGAATCAGATTTTTAAAATCCTCCCTCCATGCAAAGCAAAGTATGGAGACAACCGCACACAATATCCAGTTCAACTTTGCCCCCACTCTGTGCTGCACGGAAGTACTGGGAAGGGTCAGGGATAATTGGGCAGCCCTATCAGAGAGAGTTTTCTCGCCTGGTGTCTGCGAATGTACTAAGATTATCTGGAAATGTGGCGTCAAGTCCATACCGAAAGGCAGGCATAGTTCCTTGAGGCCTAGTGCATTTTCCATGATAACGACGCGCCTTGTTCAGAGCTCATGCCATGCAGAATTGGAACAAGGAGAATGACATGAGGACATCCGACTAGCCTTTTTTGTGCGTCGAGTCTCAATATAGCGGGAGAGTGTGCGGTACATTGATTGGCCTTTTTGATGAGTCGATGAGTCTTACTGTTGTGAGTGAGTCTGCGGTGCATCCGACTGGCCTTTTTGGCTCGAGGAGTCTCACTAAATATATATAGTGCGGGGGTATGCGGTACATTGACTGGCCGTTTATACTTGAAGAGTAAGTGACACACTGATTAGCCTTTTTGGTTCGATAGAGTCTCACTATAGCGTGAGAGTATGTAGTACACTGACTTGCCTGTTTTGCGCAAAGAGTCTTGTTATAACACGAGAGTATTCCGTAATTTCGACTGGCCTTTTGTGCTTGAAGAGTATTACTGTAGTGGGAGGGTATGCGATACTTGTTGAAAGACGATCTCGAAATCTACCATTCCGCCGTAGTTTTCAATAGAAATGCTTCTGAATTTGCTAAAAAAAGGCAGGAAATTACTTTTCACGAAGCTAAAAGTTTGTACGAAGAATGTATATTTTCCGAGGCCGACCAATTGATTTATAGGTAAAGTCGGATAACCAATTTTACATTTCACTTACATAGTGTTATCATTATATTGTTCGATCCAAATAGTTCTTCATCGTCAAAAAATGGTAGCATCAAACAAAGGCAAAAGATGCATGGTCGACAAAAAAACGCAATGACATTTTAGATTCGTACTTGCATGTGAGACTGACACTGGACAGCCTTTCGGATGCATGAATAATTCAGTAGTTTCAGCTCTCACCTTCCATCTTTTTAGATCAATTGACGTCATTCCCTGGCAGTTTGAGACTTCAGCTGCCAAGGATAGGTTTAGAAGGCTGGGATGTGTAGGACAATCATTGCTGTATAATGTGCAATTAACATCATTCCCTGGCAGTTTGAGAATTCGGCTGCCAAGGATAGCTTTTCAAGGCTGGGTAGTGTATAACAATCATTAATTGCTGTATAATGTGCAATTAACATCATTCTTTGGCAGTTTGAGAATTCGACTGTCAAGGATAGCTTTTCAAGGCTGGGTCGTGTATAACAATCAATAATTGCTGTATAGTGTGCAATTAACATAATTTTTGGCAGATTGAGAATTCGACTGTCTATAGGTTTAGAAGGCTGGGATGTGTAGGGCAGTCATTGCTGTAGCGTGCTAGCTCTGTGCACGAGACATTGACTATTCCTGAAAAGGAGGGAAAAAAATTCGTCCTCATGAGGGCTTCAGTTGAGAGTTTCAATACTTCGAGAATCATCGTGTACAAATAAGAGATTGGTAAATAGGGAATAAATGAGAACTTGTTCAATTGTCAGCTTTTGAAAACAAGTCATTTATTCCCCATGATTACTTTTGTCTTTGTGCTTGGAACGATGTTAACGATCAGAGCGTTTCACTAATTACAATGTTATTTTACATGAATTTGATGGCAACTAATGAGGCTCAGTGTGTGCTCTTCACAGCGCAGTGAAACTGAATCTGTTCTGCTTGTTCTGCACCACTTGATGCGTCTGGTATTTCGGCCTAATGAGTTATTCACACCGCTGCTAATTATGCACTTTCTTCATTATGTTTACTGATGGCCAGTTTTGTGCAAAATGAAGATACAGAATTTACTTATTCGTATTATGATTTACATGGCCTGTTTTTGGTAATCGTCATTGGGTTCGCAGTATTTTCGCTGTGTTTTTTCTCTAATTCAGGCGGCCTTTCAAGTGAGGCGGTAAATGTTGAGTAGAAAGGGCAATGACATCAAAAAGGTGCAGTATTTGTTTCTTGATTGAAATAGCTGGCATCATTATAAAAGAATAAGATTTTGCAAGCAACAAATAACCAGCCTGTAAAATCTTTGTTGCGATTATGCTCGATTCAAGGCAACGTTCCATCTAGCTGAAACTGGAATCTACTTTATTTTTTGCTCGTTAACTAACTAGAGTTTTAATTGCGAGTCTACGTTTTTGCAGTTTTAAAATTGATCGAACGTGTTATTCGTTGAAACTGTTACCCTGTGGTGAAAATAAAATCCGAAAATTGGCATGTTAAATGAAATTGAAAGAGATAAAACGTTAAATGAATAAAATGAAGACTGTGTATAAATGTCAGTGAATTATTTAAGACACATGAGACCATGCATTATTTAAGGCGCATCTACCCTTCTGTGCGTGCTTTTTGCGCGCTAACTTGACCAGTTTTCTGAACTTTTACACGCGGAAAATTCCATCTCATCCCATGTTTTTCCGAGTGGCTTATTTGAAGCAAACAGCTGTTTTGAAATCCTTTTATGTCTCGGCAGAGTCAACATCATTCTTCCAATGGAAAATTCCATGTAAACGATGGTGTTGAAGATGTTGAATTGCTGGAAAAAAATTAAATTGCTCATTAGTCAATGATTTGGCTCAAGAACTATGAAAGTGATTTATCGTTACGAAGTTAGATATTCACTGCCACGTGAAATATCAAATTTCCTTGCTTGAAACGCATCATGTTTTCCTGGTAAAACCACAGGCTAAAAAAGCATGGCGTCACCTTCTTTTCACCTCGCTTGCAAAATCTTTGCTCAAGTCCGACATGTGTGTTGTGAATGAGAATTAGTACTATTGGAAAACCTTAGAATATAAGAGTCTTTTAAGGGTAAAGTAAGAGAACAGTAGCCTAGATGCGTGAAGTGTGTCAAAGAAGTTCACGCAACCTCATGAAATCCTTTGCATCAGTTGCCGCCTGATATATGCTGATATACAGTATACGTATATGTATAAATTTGTTGTCCATTATCATTTAAAGTTTTGATGGGTTTAAATGAAAGTATGTACTTGATAAGCGTATCAGTGATACGGGTTTCGCTACCTGACTGGGATGAATACTGGGTTCGAGGGCTATTTGAGAACATTTTCAATGTATTAATGAAAGAATACTATTTTAGTAAAAAATGTAAACACTTGTCAAATGTGTACAAGTATCCTAAATAAAAATTTTTTAAATTAATCTTTGAAAACACCTTTGACTTGAAGGACTGCTTCTATACAAGGACGAAACCATTGATACACTCAAATTAAGCGGTCCTTATTCATTTCGGACATCACCTAGACAATGGCAGCTTTCAGTAAAACTACGGTACTATGAGGATATCCGTTAGTCTCCATTTTAATGACGCTCAACGCGTTATGAGTCTATAGGATGTAAATCTGGTGAGTTTGGGTGGCACACGTGGGGTCGCATGATCGTTTTATTCTCTGATAATAATCGGTATTGGTTAATATGGCTTTGTGAGAAGGCGCTGAGTCTTATTGAAAGACCCACGGCCTTCCATTGGATACTTTATTTATCCGGGGCTCTTTAATTGTATTTAGAACGCCAATGTATCCAGTAGTATCAACCATAAGACCCTGTGGGAAAAATGTTAGGCATGACACGACCTTCACTACTTACAATTCCTAAAACCATAATAGAAGTCCGTTTATCTGATGCTGGTCGAAGTTTTTTCATCAGAAAAAACAGAAGCATTTATCATATACGTGTTTATTTTTACTTTCTTAAGTAACCGTGTTGAACTCATAAGGCGATTTTTCTGGGTCTTTCGTGATATGAATAGATATTTTCTCATTGTCTCTCACTTGTACCGAGTGTCGTGATGCACCACAATTCTGATAGTCTACTCTCATGCTTGGGGTTCTTTAGAAATAGTCCTCATTGATCTTCCGAGGTCCTCATCGATAATGTTTTGAACATCCCCCTAAGACTCTGGTGTTCCAGTGACCTCAGAGCGTTCAGTCGGTTTTTTTTCATTGCTACATGGGAAATATTGCCATCACATCCCTTAAGCTCCAACTAAACCTTATGAACAAATGATCTGACAGCACGTAAAAACTTACTGACTTCTAAATCGCTATGTTTTGTAGCTACAGCATTCATGACTCGTTGTCATTTCATTTCTTTGATTTAGATCATACTCCGGAAGGGATATTTGAAATAATGTAATGCACTTAAAACGACACATCCTCAAATAGCCCTCGTATCTTTTAAATATCCAAGTGTTGGATTTTCCGGATCCTTGATACGTAAATCAGTGGACTATTGATTTACGTTTCAATCCTGGGGATTATTTCAACCCATGAAACGAATTGCGCTGATTTGAACTGAGTCAGCAGAGACGTGGCAGTCTAGCCAGTAGATAGATTTTTCGTATCCTTGATACGTAAAACAATAGTCATTCCCTCGTTAAATCCTGGGAATTTTTTCAACCCATGAGACGCTTTGCGCTGATTAGAAATGAGTCAACAGAGACGTAGCAGTCAACGTTTTATCAGGAGCCTACCATAATAACTGAATAGCCCAATATTCTTGTTGTTCAGTACATTTTAAGGCCAAGTGAGAACGAACTCAAATACAACAGCGCTTCGTGTGAAGCACTTGCGATAGAGAACCTTGCGTCGTGTTAGTGCGTGATAAAATGCCTAAAATTCCATCGCATAATTTTTCCCGAGAGGAAGTGAACTTTACCTTTGTATTATTTTTCGCAGAATGTCTGCTCATATTTCCTAAAAGCCATATTGGTTAAAATTGTTCATTGGTCGTGGTTTATACTGAACAATTAACTTATGGCTTATTACTCGTGTTTTATTTTAAATGCGTCAGAAACATAGGCCAGGAGACGGAACAAAAGACAATTCTGACATGGTATCATTTGTGCCATTCTCAGGTATAGAGGACGAGCCTTTGGCAGTTCGTTGACGCTCTTCAAGATCTCATTTAGATAGCCGGACTGCCCAGCCTCATGCGGGATGAAGGTCGAAGAAACTCTCGTGTTTAAACAAGCTGTGTACGGACCGCAGACTGCTCGTAACAGCGCTCGACAACACCAGTCCTTGTGGACTGAATTATTTTTGTGGAATGAATTATAGGAAGCTGCCACGGCATGCACATTCATCTCGTTGTTGCAGTGGCAACGTGGTATTTCGTGGAAGCGTGATGGCCACAAACTCCTGTGCAGGAAAAATTTATGCTTCTTAAAGTTACCTCTCCGTCTGTAGAATGGCGATCGTTCGCCAGAAGAGATTAAAATATAAAGTGTGTTAAAGTAAATCAGCCAGAGAGTCGCGATGTTTAGCAATGTTAAGCATCAAAGATTGTCCACAGTTTTTACTTGAAATACATGCAAAATTCACTTCCAATATAATCACAAATAAAGAAAGGTAGGTTGTCTAACTCGCTTCTATGGAGTGTACTAGCTATGCTGTTAGATGCCCTAGTTTTCGTAAACTTTCTCACAAAATCGCATAGATCCAATTCAAGTATCTGGTGCAATATGTTGAATATAATTATATAAGAAACCCTTTACGGAATATTTTTTTGGTATATGGTATATATGATCTTTAACTGCGCCTTATACAAAATGAGCCCGGCTTATGAATGAGACATGATTCACTAAAATGCCAAATCATGCCGCAAGCTTTCCATTTTCAAACATCTTCAAATCAACGCAAGAGTCCCGCTGTCTCGGAGCGTAAAATTGAGGAAGACCAAGTTCAGAGTTGGGAATCTCAACTTTGCGAAAAAAGCAATAACTCACCAACCATGAGAGAGGAGAACATGATACTCGAACAAGATGCTGTGCGCTGAAAGAAGCCCTCTGGTCTAGGCGGGCATTTAGAGCTTATCAAAGAAACCTTGATGGAGGCATGTCAATGAGCGCTCACTCACATACAAGCATTGGGCGCTTTCTACCCAATTATGGAGCTGCTGGTCTTGAGGCCAGTACAGGATATTCCTGAGTCTGTCGTGCAGCCTCCACCCGAGAGGCACGCGGGCAACTCTGCGTTGGTCGTATCTATTCTACAAAACTTCGAATTTTCTTCAACGTATAATTTTGTTCAACCAATAGAACTTTGTCATTAAAGTAGGTCATTAAAGAGTAGGTCATTAAATGTTCTTCAGATGTAGAAGTAGAAGATTTAGGCCAATAAAAAGGTGAAGATTTCGACCAGGAAGGAGTTGAAGATCTAGACCAGGTTTTTCATAAGCATATTAAATGGTTTTTGTCCTAGCATAAATGAAAGGCAGCCATAGCGTCGCAGTCAGTTTTTCTGGAAACATTACATCATTGGAATGATTACTTAGAAACATTACAATAGACAGGTTGAGATATAACTACCTGTGGACCCGGCTAAGTTCATTTAAACGAACTATGAAAACAACTTGCCTGAGCAATAACACATTAGTTTAATGTAAGACTTAACGTTAGTTGCGTTAAAGCTTAACGAAGGTATGATGAACTTTATGGGTGCTGATTGTTTCCAGATTCCGATTCAACTTTTCAATCTAGGCGTGAAAAATATGCGCGTGTGTTAAATGCCTCCAAATACCTTTAAATGTATAGCTTGATTCTACACCCCTAACAACGTCAGCTACCAATCTCTGTCTGGGGCCTCGTGTTGTGCAATTCGTCAGTGATATTTTCTCCTTTAATTTTGAATGTAACGTATTTTTCTTGATTAATTTTTTGAACTTGTTAAGTATTTGAAGAATTTAAATATTTTTCAACATGTGAGGTACCTTTTGATTAAAATCGTCCATAGTACGGTCAAGAAATTGTCAATAGATTCAGGCACTGATTACAAAAGACCCATTACACCGACGAGCACTTCTTAAAATTAGACATATTACTAAAACAGTTTCTCTTTCGAAGAGAAAATTGGCTTAGCCTGCAAATTGGCTTAGCCTGTATTTTTTAAATTGGCATGATTAATTGTCACATTAATAATACATGTATGTAAAATTCCGGTACTCCAAAACGAATTCTCTGGGCGGTTTTGCTTGAGTCTTGTGTGGTGAGGTAAGAAACAGATATGCATGGCGTAATTGCATGTTGTCCTCGAAAGTGAATATAATAAATAAAAAATTAAGCGTCGAAGATTGTTTAATGATCTCGCAGTGACGTGTGGGTGGTGTGAAGTGTGGTGCGGATAAGAATCATAGAGTGATTCGGGAATCGCTCTTCGATAAGCTTTCGAGGCCAACTATTACAAGCATTAAAAAAAGACTTTTTTATTTTTCTCGAAGGAATGCGTGAAACATTGCAAAACAGCATTTGAAATTTGTTACCTGTAGAGGTACGTTACCAGTGCCTGTTAATTAAAATACTTTTTGCTAAGGTACTTCGCAGATCAGTGTTTCCAGTACATCCTAAATTGGCGCGTTACCGAACAGTGTTTTAAACGTTTCCAATTTCAATCACAGAGGTACTTTACTTTATAATGTTTTAAAAGCATTTCAAAAATCACCACACAGGTAAATTCCTAGAAAATGTTTTAATTTTTTTTAATATCATCCACAGAGGAACGTTTCCAAACTGTGTTTCCAATATCACCCACAGAGATACGTTCCTGGACAGTGTTTTAAAAGTGTTTCTAATACCACCATCGGAGAAAATTGCTATCGAGAGTCAGTGAGGCTCAAATAAAAGCAATGGGGCGAATTTCGCAGACGGCACTCCTCGGAACATCGTACACGAGCCTGGACCTGCAGGCACTCAACTTCGAGATGGAGAAGAGAACGAGGAGGTCTTCTTTCTACGTGAGTTAGCCGCGATCTCCTCCCTGCCTGCATCTCTTGCCTTCTTCTGCTCAGCTAACCTCTTCTCTCAAACTGGACGCAACACTGTCTCTGGGGGATAATTTCTGAATCTCGATTTTTCTTGCTTACTTGGTTCTCGACAACTTTGTAATCAGGACTTGTATCCAGATTACAGGACTTGATTCTCGATAACTTTGTAATCAGGACTTGTATCCAGATTACAGGCCTTTGTTCTCGATAACTTTGTAATCAGGACTTGTATCCAGATTACAACACTTGGTTCTCGATAACTTTGTAATCAGGACTTGTACCCAGATTACAGGCCTTGGTTCTCGATAACTTTGTAATCAGGACTTGTATCCAGATTACAGGACTTGGTTCTCGATAACTTTGTAATCAGGACTTGTACCCAGATTACAGGCCTTTGTTCTCGATAACTTTGTAATCAGGACTTGTATCCAGATTACAGGACTTGGTTCTCGACAACTTTGTAATCAGGACTTGTATCCAGATTACAGGACTTGTTTCTCGATAACTTTGTAATGTGGAATTGTATCCTCGAACCAGAAGTGACACAGTGTTTAATTTGCTCAGAACGCTTTCGTCTGCCTTGTGCCCAACGTGAACCTCTGCTATTTTCTTTCTTTTTCTAACTTGGATTAGTTAGCTGTGGAATGAGGACTGGTATTTTCGAGCTAGAAGTGATGTGTTGCATTGGTTCACCTGTACTTTGAAACACAGAACCAATTTCGTTGCACAGGCGTAGTGTGGGTGAAAATAATATCACAGCGAAGTGCGTGAAGAGAAACGTTATTTTCACCTGGTCTGATTTCTTTTTACAACTGAACCAATAAATTGGATTTTAACACTATGGATTTCAGTGACAGATTGCTTGAGTGCGTTCTATCTTTTCTTTCCTTGTGTAATTACTTTATTAAACCATATTAATCTGGAGCTTATGTCTTTAATTGTTTACGTTTTCATAGCAGTAAAAATGGCTGATGAAATTCTTGTGAGTGGACTTACGTTGAACTTCTGTGACAACGTAAATTGATAGAAGATGCTGTGTTTGGAGTTTTGGGAAGCGAAAACCCGCACAACTTCTTAAACGGAGTGTGATTGTAATTCGCGTTTTTCAAGTAACTGTGTGGGCTTGTTTTCTTATACTAACATTCCCTGGTACCATAATTTATTTGCATAGCACTTAAACTTTCCGTCGGGCGTAAGGCATATCAGAACAACATCAAGTACATTGTACATAAGTGCCCTGTCGAGAGATTCCATCAGAAAGTGTGAAGCAATTCTTGAGAAAAGTTTGGTCGTACTATAAATGATTATGCTTGTACTAAGTAAAATAATATGCAAAGCTTGTTTGATTATAATCAAACAATCTGTGCCTGAGAGATCAGTAGCGCCCGACGGAAGGTTAAGTTCTGTTCAGCGTTTCAAGGTGAGTGGTCAAAGTTCATTGTTTTTATAAGAGGCGTGCAGTACGTTCATGCAAGATGTTTTTTTTTTTTTTTTTGGAGATTCGTTTTTACAACACCTCCGTGCTTCTTCCAGACTAAACTTAAATGATGAAATTTCCCCTTCGATAATGGTTCCATTTCTCAGAGTCTAATGATATGTTATCTCAACAGGCGTCCGTAAACAGGTCTAGTGTTAGTTATTTGTTGCAGAAAATTGCTTAAATGAGTAACCCTATTTGAAGGACATTTTACAGTGCTCTTTAATTCCTACATCTTCATAGATGATCTATTTCCATTGCATTTTTGCTGCTTGATCCGCCCCTTCGAACTTGTCCGTGAGTTGAACTGCATGACTTCCAGCTCGCATGCTTCGTTATTGTATAAAAATTCCTGTATTTATTTGCGCTTTATTTTCAAGACTTTGTGTCCAACAATTACGTACACGCATGTGTGAGTGTGTTAGCTATTCTATGTGTTGTCTCTCGTTATATAACTGAAAAAGTAGGTTGCATGTATGAGTGTGTTAGCTAATCTATGTGTTGTCTCTCGTTATATGCATAACTGAAAAAGTAGGTCACAATTTTGAATTCATTTGTGAGTGCCTAGTGCTTTTCAACTCCTGCTGGGTTTGAGATTCCTTCAAAAGTCGTGAAATTGATTACTTACTTGTAATGAATGAATCATTCATCTAAAATTACATCCGCATAAATGCGTATGGTTCTTAAAACGAAAAGCAAGCGGAAAATCGCTGTACGTATGGTCATTATATTAACAAAGTTGGTAGAGCATAAATAAATAAAATTGAATAAATTGAAAATTTTTTAAATGAATCATTCATTTCGGGATGTACGACACCACTAACCACGTGTACGTGTTGTCTGCTGGGGCCTCATTCGAAACAAATTCGAG
>JACJUY010003377.1:50469-63698 GCA_014220935.1 Platorchestia sp. MABIK
TGGTTGCATTAGTAAAGTCTGGAAATAATAATAATAATCATAATGCCGTATTTCAGTGGTTGCATTAGTAAAGTCTGGAAATAATAATAATAATCATAATGCCGTATTTCAGTGGTTGCATTAGTAAAGTCTGAAAATAATAATAATAATCATAATGCCGTATTTCAGCTGTTGCGTTGGTAAAGTCGGGAAATAATAACAATAATCACATTGCCCTATTTCAGCAACCCGCATGGCATTGAGGCTACCACCGCTGCCATGATATGATCCTGCACGAACAGCGGTCTATTCAGACCTTATTAAGCTTATGCCAACGCTCGCCGTTCTCACTTCTGTAGTAATTTTTTTTACAGCACCGGATGTCCTGTATTTTCTCTTACGCGTTTTGCCGGTATAGAGAGAAGCCATGTGTGTAAAGATTGTCTCTCATCTTCAAGTTTATCTACCTAATTTAGAATTATGATTGTTTGATAGCTCTTATTCACAGTGTTGGTTAAAATTACTCTTCAGTCGATCCTCGAGCTTTACTTTCCGTGAACCTTAACTGATGCAAACGAAAATTAGTTCATATTTTTCGCAACTCAAATCAAACATTGAATTTGTAAGGCCTGGTGTAAGGCCTTACATTGCATTTGTAAGGCCGTAATTTCATAACAAGGATTAATTTTAACTGCACTCGGTGAGGTCGTTGTGTGTCAACGTGGTCTGAATGATTTGTGTGAATTGTGGCTATTTTTTGAGGCTAGAGGCCAGGTACGATCTTTTTAGCAAAGTTCCTCGCATTCAATTATCATTGTTAATTAAAATACTCCTTATTATATTATTTATTGATACACGCTGTAATATATTATAATTTATTAACATGCACAGTAATATATTACTATTTATTAATAGATACCGTAAAGTAAGTCCATTAACGTCCTAAAACCCGGAGGCCGGAATGTTACAATAACTCCAAAAACATGACAAGTCCAGTAACTTTGGAAGCACCATATAAAAATGCTACTCTTAAGTTCAGGGACCGGGTAATTAGTTCATTTGCAGTCGTCGTAGCGAACTATAGACAGCCTTCAAGTCCTACGCCGGCTAGGCTACTCTACGGGCGGAAATTTAAATGCTCTGGACTACATTTTATTGGATTTGTATACACAGACACTCGCTGTTCAGGACGTTTAGATTTAAGCATATAGCGTAGCCAAGTTGACTTAGATATTAGAAGCTGCCAGGTGTTCCGTACGATAATTGAAAATGCCTTCGCAATTCAGCTCCAGTGCAGGTCATTAAATATTCTTGAGCCGCTTGTGTTCCAGTTAGGATGTGAGTTACAATCGAATTAATGAGAGCGATCTTACGCAAGCGGTCGTGACGAAAACTCCTGCAGTCTTAAGCAAACATGCAAAGCAATAAACAGATAAAAAAGTACATCTGCAACCGTTGTTGGCGTGTCTTGCCACCAGAGACGCTACTTGCCGCAGTCCATGGGTGGAAAAGATTTCATGCTCAGGAGGCTTTCATCTCCTGCTGTTTCTGTGAAATTGAATGTCATGTTAAAAATTGAGGAGGTCTAAAATCTCACATTTTTGGAAAAATATCGCGGGCGGAAAAGTAAAAATTGCATGAAAAATTACGATGTTGCTAATTCATCTTTCATATGTAACACTTCGTTACTTTTTTGTTTTGCATTCTCCCCTCGGGGGGAATACAATTATAATTGTATTCCCCCAATACAATAATTGATACAATAATTACTGTATCTATGGGAATTAGCGTTCCCAGGGGGAAAATGTGAGGGCCCGAGCAGAGCGTTAGGCAGGCTTTTTTTTGTTGAAATAAAATGTTTTTGTTATGTTAAGGACCACCTTTTTTCGGTTCCCTTCTGTCCTGTTTTTCAGCACCTACTACTTTCTTCATCAACTTTGATCTTGTTTCATAATCTTCTTTCCCAACTTACTGTTTCTATGCCCTTTCTGCGTAGATTCCGCTTTTCCTTAACTCCATACTAAATGGTGCCTTCCTCCGTCCTCTCTTTGGATCGCATTTGTTGGTGCGGGTAGGGAGGCTAAAACTAACTACTAATCTAACCTAATCTGTTTTGCATTCTTACCTCATGCTCTGGTAAGACCTCACTACTTTTACCTCACTACTTTTATTACCAAATATATGTCGAAATTTGGTTTATTTGAGAACTTTTCACTCTACACTAGATATTTTTGAAGTAATGAGTCTAATTCAACTTTCTATAAATATTTACACATGTACACGGATTTCTAAATACTATCATAGACTTCCTCTGGCTTAGTTCCTTGCGGTTTCTTTGACGTATTTTCCAAGAAAGAAAAATTCATTTTCGGTTGGTAGATGGAAAAAATGTATTAGTTTTCTTAGTCTTGTAACGAAGATCTGATTTTAAATTCCGCAAAACTTCGTAGTTGATCGTCAATCTAAGCTCAAGTCGTGGAAATGTGAGTCTGTTCTCGACTTTCCCTGCCTAAATGCATGGATCATGTCTTTGAACTTGCGGTCGATGGCGACTTTTTTCGAGTGTCAGAACTAAACCTGGTGTTATATTGCATTGTCTACGTATGGTTCGATATCAAATTAAATCATCTTTCGATTCAATATCATCTCCACGTATGGTTCGATATCAAATTAAATCATCTTTCGATTCGATATCATCTCCACGTATGGTTCGATATCAAATTAAATCATCTTTCGATTCAATATCATCTCCACGTATGGTTCAATATCAAATTAAATCATCTTTCGATTCGATATCATCTCTACGTATGGTTCGATATCAAATTAAAGGCTATACTTTTATAACAAGGATGTGCTCTGAATGGGATATTATTTGTACAACTTCGAAAATAAATTGTTCTTTGAGAATATCCTTCATTTGCGAATGTATTCACATCTCTTAAATTTGTGCAGAATTATGGTATAAATTTTAAAAAATCATTTCCATTCACACTTATTTCTATTTTAATAATATGTGATGGGGATAATCAGTAATGTTAATCATCAGCTTCGTTTAGTACGAGCGCATGGGGTTAAAATCTTCTATGACAGTCCATGCCAATTACTTTCAAAGAAAACGAAACTTCAGTTGAGGAAAAAATTGGGTAGCTAGGACTCAAGTAAACTGCAAGCGCGTGACATTTCTTTTAGAGTAAATCATAGTGAGCTTCTGAGTATTATACTTACGCTTACTATGCACATCATTTGAACTTTTTTTATGCATTCAGTATGTCTTATACCTTTGAATTTAAATTTAGAGCCAAGCTATGAAGCGAGCATTGTGTTCTCTGAACACAAAAATTAACTGTAAAATACCGGGTGTTTGCTTTTTTGATCTCCATCAGTTTTCCTTGTGTAATTTCGTATACAAAACGTTGAATGGTAAAAGCAACAAAAACATCAAAGTTAAAATCTTAGCAAAATAGTCCTCTCATTCATCCAACTAGAAATTGTAGTAAATTCACATATTTTTACCTCTAGTATTCATAAAGTTGATAACAATATAGTTTTAACTTCAGAGGAACTGAAACTTGGAGCTTAATCCCTCCAGAGATTTTTGAAAAAAACACACAAAGCTTTCAAAGACGAATATTTGAGCCCTCTTTTTATCAAAGCATTGATGACGTTAGTTGTTACAATGATTTCTTCTAAATAATCCAAATTAATGGCCAAATATATTTACTATGGAATGCAATTGAATATATGCCTGTCCTAGGATGTATTATTGTTGCTTGGATCATTTGAAATGACATTATTAATTTAAACATCGGATTCTGTGATGTCTGATGTACGACTAGGTTGAGTGTAGGTACTTGGTTAAATAAAATTGTGCACCTTAATCAGCGCTTCGAAAAGCTGCTCTAGACGTCGTTGAAATTAGATTGGCCCACGAATTGCTATTTCCAAATTGTCTATTATAGTCAATAATTTTTAAACAATTTAAAACCATTTTTAAACAATTTTAAACAATTGATTTACCATAATCGATACAGCAGTAGATTGTTTCTTAAGTCTTTAGGAAATAGTTTTATGTAATAGTATTTTGATTGCATTATTTGTTCCTAATTAAAAATGATTAAATATTGGATGGAAATTATTCGAAAAGGGAAATAGTTTCACTTTCAGCGAAGTTGAAACACAGCAAAAGAGTACGCAACCGGGTGGTCACTGATGAAAAATTGGATGTAAAAGTTACTGTCATTGTATAAAATGAAGTTTGTTCTCAAGTGAATTTAAAATGAACGTATTTTTCACTAGCTGGGATTAGCTGCGGCTTCAGTTGAACTTATTTGAACTTCGTTTTCAAATGGAATAAATGAACTCGGTCATTAGAAAATTTTTACTTCATAGTAACAAGAATTAGTTCCATCTTAAATAATCTGGCTTGAGATCCTTCTGATGAGCTACAATAGAAGAAAATGAGCATCTTCCGACAAAAAGCCCAGGAAAGAAAAAGGCGCGATCAAAACCCCGCATTAAAAACAGGTTTTCCTAAACCGATGCTGCTGCCACGGTCGCAATCAAGAAATGCATCCTCGCAGGCTTAGAATGCCAGGCGGGCGAGAATGAAGAACTCGGTTATTTTAAAATCAAATCCCTTCATGAAGCAATTAAGGTGCATTCAGACTAAAAAAATCTCCAAACGCCGAAATTGAATATCGAAACGAAAGCGATTTTTAAACAAAATCAACTCTCCAAAAGGGTCGAATTGAAAAGAACAACTTTTTTAAGGCAACGAAAATTTACCTTTTTTTCCGATTAAATCAAGCGATGTCTGGTCTACCACCATTGTGAACTTGTTGCATTTCGCGTGCCAAGTTTATCGATTTCTCGTTGAGTTGGACGTCTCCATAATTTGAACGAGTTAATGTGGAACGTCTGTGTAATAGAACGGGTGTCCTTGGTACCCCCATCGTGCCGCCGATTAGACATGGCGGGTTGCGAACCTCCTGCGTTCGGTGGTTTGGGAGCTCCAGAAATGTTCAGTAATTCTTGTATTAATTCTAAATGCATTCACTTGTGCGTAGCGAGATGTGAGATATGTGTCGCGTCGAGTTGGTTTGGAGGCTTCGTTGTTTTTGATGTGAATTTAGATGCGTTCCGTGAAAATGCGATGTGTGTGTGAGGCGTGGTTGTGATAGTTTAGTTTACTTAGAACACGTGTTCATCAAATGAATTAGTTTAAAACATAATTTCATTTTCGAATAAAATTCTCGGAATTTTCAATGTGCGTATCCAATATTATTTGCAAGTGAAATAACTGTAAAGTCATCTTAATTTACCAAGAAACCTTAGATGAACAAATTGCTGATATAATTACTATTGAACAGACCAACCACTTGGATTATAAAGATCATGTCCAAGAACATATCTCTATCTTCTATAAGCAAACTAACACTAATGAACTGATGTCCTTGACGGCATCACCATCTTGAAAATTAAATCGTGTAGATTGAAAACGTTTTTAGCTCAAGTATGTGAAGGTGTACCTCGCATAATAGCACTGATCATTTCACACGGAATTAACTAGACTCTTCTCAGGTACTTTCCAAAACCCTCTTGAAATTGCTCGCAGAATATCCATTTTCAAAAATGGGGATAAAACTTGCGTTAACAATTATAGATTTGTCACTGTACTACCAATTATTAATAAATGTATTTAAAAAGTGTACTCTTCTTACTTTGAACAAAAAATTCTTTATTATTAACCGCATGGTTTCCAATTTACAAAATCCATCACACAAGTCGTTTTAAATCGTTCAAAGTACCTCTAATAGAATGTTTATGAGGGACAGCTTATTTTCTTTGAATTTCTCGGCTTTCGAAAATCATTCGATAGCGTAAACAATAGCATAAACACTAGGGTAAACAATAGCATATTACCCTTGACACTCCACTGTTATGTCATTAGAGGGGTTGTGCACGATTGGTTCAAATCTTATCTAACAAACAAGAAGTAAGTTGGCATTGGAGACGTACAATCGGAACTTTTTGGAAATAAACATTAGAGTTCCACAAGGGTCTGTTTAAGGACCTTTCATGTTTTATCATCTTTATCAATGAAATACTTAAATCTACTTCATTTTTCAAATTCACACTTTTTGTGAACGACAGCTCGTTATCTTCGACTCTTCTAAATCAAACCCTATTAAAATTGCAATTAATTAAATAGCAAGAAGTTAAAGTTTTAATTTGGTTCAAAATGACTAAAATAAGCAACAATATCGATAAAACAAAATGCATTACAGTCTCTTATCAGTCGAACGCGTCTCTTCCAAACATCAAAATTAGTGGTGACAAGATTGGGGAAATCAACTCCTCAAAGTTTTGGGCATTATTCTAAAAAATAATCTGACATTCAGAACAAATTGTACACATTAGTGCTAAACCATTAAAATTCACGAGAATCTTCATCTGAGTTGAAAGTACATGTATGTTACTTGAGGAGGCATTTGCAGCATCATGTTCTTCTTTTTTACATTTTACACAAAATTGATGCTGCTGAAAAGCTAATGCCACGTGTTTGCAGCTATTACGCGCGTTGAAATTTTAGCGTTTCTTTTGCAGTATTATGTTTATTGAATAATTTTCGTGCATTCACATTTGGTTCTCACAGTTGAAATCAAACTCATGTTCTGGATATGAAACCTATTCATGCTTTTAAAATCTCTAATGTGCCAAAAGTGACGAAGTAGTCGAATTTTGTTTTCCTAAAACTGACAACGATGCTTTTCTTTACTCTTTTACTCTTTTCAACTCTCAACTCCAAACTGTTTGTTTTGAGAGAAAAACTTTCTTATGAGTTCATTTCTTGAATCTTGAAACCGTTGCTGTTAAGTGTCTCTTTTAAAGACTTTGTGGGCTTAAATAGAAAGCCTTTACGAAGTAGATTCATTTCACCCTCAGAACTTGTACCGTTACATTCTTCACTCTCACTTGCCGGCTGTTACATGAGAAAGCGGTGATGCGAAAGCCTTAGGATCACCGGCGCTGTGTTGGCAATCTTTTCCTTATAACGCAGAGTTATTAAATTAGCCTCTTCTCAGACCAAAATTGCCAAATTTGATAATTTCCTGCTGAAATTCGGCTCAATCTGAGATTTATGAAAATCTCACATGGAGGATCCTTTTTATATAAAAAGGCGTATCTGGAAACTTTGCTACAACACTCAAATTATGTCACTTAGTTCACGAGGCTGTAGATTGCAATGGTGGGGAGCGTAAAGTTTAAGCCGTAAAATACGGATATCTAAAATAGATCGATCGTGAGGTTAAATATCTATTTTAAATAAAGATTTAAAATAGACCTGTGACAATACTCCCTCTAGTGCACACTCAGTTCGCTGGTCCGTTGCTTTCACTGCATGAAGAGCAGCCTTTTTAAGACTAATACAAATGTAAATTACAGTAGGTGGTTTAGTTTTTATTAACATTGCGTAAATTGCCTTCAATACTCTGTTCTCTAGTCATTTTTAGCAGTGCAGTGACATTGTTATTGTCAATGGCAGCATCAGTCCGTACCCTGATATTATTTTTCTTATACCGGCCCATCATGCTGTACTCTGATGTTATTAGGTAGAATATTGGCATCATTATTCAGAAACGTGACTTCATTATTCTGAAAAGTGGCATTGCTATTGGTATCATTGTGCAGCATAGTGTCATTACTATCGGTATCATTATGCAGCATAGTGGCATTGCTATCGTTATCATTATGCAGCAAAGTAGCATCACTATTTTGCACTGGATTATTATGCAGCGACGGCATCATTAACACAACACTGTACATAGAGGTTTAGAACTGCATGCGTTTTACTCGTAATGTTAAAGTGTTTAGAATATGCTCTGAATTGACGGAGGAAGCTGCGTTCTCAAAATGGATTTAACTTGCCACACATCTTTCCAACTGAAAGCCAATCCATTTTTCTCTGAATGACAGTTCCATAAATAAATTGAAATAAATCCTTTATTGGGAACGTAAGCAAGAGAACGTATAATTTGCAATGATTTTGATGAATTTAAAGCCTGCGTGTCGCAGCCTCTTGAAATTTCATATAATTGGGAACAAAATTTTGCCCTGATATCTCGAACACAAGTTTCGTTCAGTCTCGTTTCAGAGTGGGTGATAATTAATATAATCTGCGTGTCATGGGTACATCATGTAAACTTCCGAGCTCTCGGTACTGCACACGCAACCAGAAACGTGCGTGTCGTGCCGGGCCACGGAGGGACCAGATGATCTTTTTTGGCCAAAATTTTCTTCTTTTCAGACTTAAAAATGAAATTTCCTCGTGAAGACTAGTATCTTGCAACGTTGGAAGCTACCCAGATTATTTTGTTCTCTGGCCATAAAACTCTAGTTTTACTATCGTAAAAGGAGAGTTTATCATGAAGGCTAGTTTCCAACAACTCTGGAAGGTTACCAGATTATCTTATTTTCTAGCCAAAATATTCAAGTTTTAATTATATGAATGTTTATCATGAAGACAAGTATCTGGCAGCACTGGGCAGTTACCAGATTTGGACTGACCTTCATGGTCAAACTTATTTTGAAAGAAGCTCAAATTTGATTATTTCGGTTAGAAAAGACCAACGATAGAACCCTAATTTGAACGCGAGGGCCTGTCTTGTGCCACGGCATCGCGTCTTGCAAGCATCTGATATCGCGAGGTAATCATGATCGATCATCTTTCTAAATCCCAGATACCAATTACTTACAAGCAGGCAACAACTTTTGAGAGAAGTGATCACTGAGATCTGCTTGAAGATAACTTACAAGGTCGTGGAAAACATATCCGTTGTAAAAATGGAAAGGTTTTTATTGTTACAATCATTATAGCGTAATTTAGACAAAGCAAAATTATTTTCTCCAAGGTTGAAGTCGTTGCTTGTCAAAGCGCAACTAAGAATTTCGTTTTGGAGTGAATTATTTTGAATTTCAGTGTGTTATTTAGCCTTAGGTTGCTCTAATTCGTCTCTATTGGAAATAAACTCTTTCGATGCAGCCGTAAGCTGACTAAGTACCTGCCCGGCTCTGTCCAACTGTCTCTTTCTATTCACTGTCTATCAATGTCCTTCAATGCTATCCATCCTCTATCCATGAATTTCTGTCAATGGTATCCATCATCTGTCCATCAGTGCCCGTCATTGGTATCTAATCTCTGTCCATAAATGTCCGTCAAAGGTACCCATTCTATATCCATCAATGGTATCCATTCTCTGCCCATCAATTTCTGTCAATGGTATCCATCATCTGTCCATCAATGTCCGTTAATGGTATCCATCATCTGTCCATCAATGTCCCTTAATGGTATCCATCATCTGTCCATCAATGTCCGTCAATGGTGTCAATGTCCGTCGATGGTATCCAGCCACTGTCCATTTGTATCTCTTCTACAGCACAGAAGTTTTAAATCCACTGTCCATCAGTGTCGCTTCTATAACACAGAAGTATTTCATCCACTGTCGACCTGGGCCCTATTCATTTAACAATATTCTACTCACTGTCTATCAACATCACATCCAATGTAGAAAAGTATTTCACATACTGTGCACCAGGGTCCCTTCAAGTTTACAACAGTATTTCACCCGATTAGTTTTAGTGATTATTGTGTGTATTTAAAATATAACGACTTCCACTCATGAACTTACGCTTATCTCTAATTAGAAGAACATGATTTATAGCTGGGAATTGTAAATTATCACATAGCTCTTCCAGTTGCGCTGACTCTCCTCAGAATTAGCCCCGCGTATGATGTAGAATTCCGTGTTCAACGTGGAGTTGTAGAGAGACAGGAAAAAATTAATGAAATTTCAACGCTAAATATCTATTTGTGCGATTTTCCCATTCATTCCCTTCTTCGAGAAATTGGGCTAACAAGTGATATCACAGTGTACTTAAATTCATCGTACAATGCTGTTCTCTAACTCATTACGCTTCAGTGATTTAATTTAACTCGGTGAGAAGGGATTTCCTATGCGGTGGTTCCTCGGGGCTCCGTCTGACAATTTCTCACCAACTTCAAGCCTGAATGGGCGGTACTGATATTTCAATCGACCAAAATTAAACAACTCCCTAATTTTGTTACATCTGATAATATTAATGATACGTGTGCCGGTGGGGCTGCGGGGACAAAGATGCCCATATTCTTGAATAAAACAATCGAATCATGGGCAATACTTCACGCTTACGGTATGCGCGTGGAGATTTTGATTTGATACAATTAACTGGTACTTGAGCTTGGGAACTGATGACTGTGAATGTGTTTCTTTTGCACTGAACACGATTGGTGTCTGACGGTACGAGACTTGGGACAACCTGGTTACGGTCCTTATGGGTCGTTTCTGTTGCCATGTTTAATTGCATTCTATTCTGCTACCTGAAAAAGTAGCTGCCTCACTCTCTTCCGTATCGTACCATCATGGAAGCCTGGCTACTGTTGCTTCATTTCACGCTGAAAAGATCTTTAGATATGCTACAACTGCTGTCGACTACAAGAAAAATCTCCCTCTTTGTGCAAAACAGTCACTCTAAGTATTGATCCACCGTCGGCTGCGGTAGGATATGAAAAAAAAAACAATGTCGTCTCATGCTCTTGTTCACCGAAGCCATGAAAAAGGAACGGGTTGCTTTCTAGAATAAATTTAAAGCTAGGACATGATAGCTGTGGTGGAAGAGGATGCTCACTGTTGAGAGCACATTAGTGTTTATCAGGGAGCTCTGAGATTGTTCCTCGCTTGGGCGTGTGTCGCGATAAGATCAGTAGGGCACGGTCAGAACAGTGTCTAAGACATAAGACTGATTGATAACAAGTATGATAAGTTTGACAGTATGGTTACAAGAGCAAGGGTTATATCTTCCTAAAGGAGCAAAAGTAATTGAGCATGGGACTTTTATTGCGTAGAAATTATTTAGATCTAGATTCTTTTGCAGCAACTTTATCTGTGCTCGCTATATTTTGCCATGAGTTTTTTTATTACTCAGATGAACCTGCGTGTCGTGTTAGCGACTTGCAGATCGTGTATTTACTTGTACATTCTTCGCCTTCTTGTTTTATTTTGATGCTCTTATCTATTTGCATAGGCTTTATCCAGTAATGTATACCCGCGCAATACATCACCCAACGTTGAAGCGTAACTTATTGAAGATGATCGCTGTGGTAAAATGCAGTTGCCATCTTCACTTTACAATAGTATCGTCTACCTTATGTTACATAACTTTTGACGGCCAGTCTTCCTTCTCATGTTTAATACGTCACCTACAATTTCGACGCACTGAACATTACGTTGTGGTAAAATTCTGTTGCATTCTTCACTTTACAGCGTTCACTTTATGTTACATAACTTTTGGAGGTCAGTCTTCTCTGCGTGTGTCTGTCCTTTTAATACAGCACCCACAATTACAATCCACTCAACATGACCTCTGTTCTAAAATTTCGTTGCCTTCTTCACTTTAAAATGGCATCGTCCACCTTATGTTACATAAGTTTTGGAGGTCAGTCTTCCCTGCGTGTGCCTGTCCTTCCCATGCAGCTCCTAGACCTGCACCCTTCTCGCTCATCTGCCCAAGGCCAGCCGCTGGACTCAGTTTTTTCCGTGCATTTTTTCTCGGTTCAAATGGACGGCGATCGCATCATTCCTGTGCGTGGCTCTCCGCTGGAGTAGAATTACACGTTGAGTACAAAGATGCTTCATTCCAATCAAGTTGATGCGGTGTATTCTCAATTTCGAGTTTTAAAATGATTTGCTATTAAGAACCATGAAGGTTACCACTGTCGAGCTGGTGAGCTCATAGCTCAGTTTTAGAGCGATTTTCCTGCTCCAGCTTATTGGCTTTAGCGGGGAAATAATTTAGTTGAAATAGCAGTTACTGGAGTCTAATTTCAGCTTCAAAATGCCCTGTGGGATGATGAAAGATTCTCATTGCTCCTCAACTTTGTAGAAATAAATGGAGAGACCGCATTTCATGCAGTGTCTACGATATCTAACATAATAATAATATATAATAATAATATACTGTCACTCAGCAGAAACGTCTGTGTCTAGAGGAGGTGACAGTTAATGCCAACGTGGTGAATCTCAAATATTCTCACGCGCATTGAGATTAATATTGTATAATAATTTAACAATATTATTTAATTGAAGTTATGTTATTATAAAAATTAAGTAATTATGACTAGTCGCGAAGTTTTAGAATTTCTGTAGTAATAATATAACTTGCTAATTAGCGTCAGATGTCAAAGTTGAAGTTCTTTTTCTGAAAGCGCAAAGTAGTTTTTATCCTATTGAATATTCTGGGTGATTTCTGCGAGCTTAGTAATGCATAACGTAAATTTTGTCTCCAGATTTACTTTGATTTAACCTGTTTGTGTTTTTAATTGTTTTAATAATACTTTACGATGTTAAAAAATAACACTACGCTGATTTTAATAATAATAATTTAGATTAACAAAGAAAAGGGAACTTTTCAGTACTCCCGTGGTCAAGTATGGTGGGTTGCTATTACATGTTCACATAATAATGAGTGAAGTTAAATAGTCATTAACACTGCCTCCAACGATTTATGACCGTTTTTTAAATTCTTTCTGATTTCCCGATGAGTTTGGAATAAACTGCTGCGCAATTGAGTTTCTAAACGTAAAGGTGCATCATAGATTTTTTACAATTAAATTTATTGCAGAAGCAAACACTGCAGAAGTTGAAGCCACATCTGCTTTGTTATAATAACGTGTCACATACGCAGTACACTTCATGAGTGAATGTAATCACCTCAACATGCCTTCATATATGACTCTTGATGACGCATTTATGCTGTGAGCATGCCTGTGTATTTGATATTTCCGATTCACGACCATGTATGGAACACGTGCATTATAAGTCACTTGCTTGCTTACGCTAAGGAATATTGTGTTGTCGAAGTTTTAGAATGTTTTCAATTGTTTAGTATTAATTGTGGAAATGGATTTTTTTATTTCCTAGGGCTCATAGTGTTTTCTTTTACTGTTAGAGCCAGCGTGTACGCCAAAGTTAGCGTGTACACCAACAATCAGCGTGTGCATCAATAGATGGCGTGTTCACTAATAGTTAGCGTGTATACTAGCAGTTAGCATGTATACTAGCAGTTAGCATGTATACTAGCAGTTAGCATGTATACTAGCAGTTAGCATGTATACTAGCAGTTAGCATGTATACTAGCAGTTAGCATGTATACTA
>JACJUY010003377.1:67521-79355 GCA_014220935.1 Platorchestia sp. MABIK
GCACAGCCCGTCTGACCACCAAGCTTCAAGACAGGTACAATGGAATAAGGTAACCTCATAGCACAGCCCGTCTGACCACCAAGCTTCAAGACAGGTACAATGGAATAAGGTAACCTCATAGCACAGCCCGTCTAACCCCCAAGATTCAAGACAGGTACAATGGAATAAGGTAACCTCATAGCACAGCCCGTCTAACCCCCAAGATTCAAGACAGGTACAATGAAATAAGGTAACCTCATAGCACAGCCCGTCTAACCCCCAAGATTCAAGACAGGTACAATGGAATAAGGTAACCTCATAGCACAGCCCGTCTAACCCCCAAGATTCAAGACAGGTACAATGGAATAGGGTAACCTCATAGCACAGCCCGTCTGACCACCAAGCCTCAAGACAGGCACAATGGAATAGGGTAACCTCATAGCACCACCCGTCTGACCACCAAGCTTCAAGACAGGCACAATGGAATAGGGTAACCTCATAGCACCACCCGTCTGACCACCAAGCTTCAAGACACGTGTAATGGAATAAGCCACCCAAGCTAGGCAGGCAACCGGGGCAGCTAAACGTGCCAGTCAATAGTTTCCAACTCACGTTTTAGTACAGAGATGGCTATCTTCTTGCAAGAACACTGCTTGCGAGAAATGTTTTGTTTCACTGGGCTAGTTTTCAAAGATAATTCGTTTCAGAAACAAGGTCAAACGTGTCTGTTAACTGATACTAGGTGTTTATTGGTAACTTAGCACTTGGTTAGGAGTATCTGATGCCATTTTTGTGGATGAAATGAATACTTGAGTTGTTTGGGAACAGTTGATGCCAGCATCGTGAGTCAAATGCATAATTTATTTGGCTAGCAGTGCCTGGTGTTACGACTATGAAATACATGTATGTGTTTGATTTTGCCAGGACTGCCGTAAACTACTGAAATGAAGACTTAGCTATGAATTCTAAGTACGCTAATGAAATTTTATTGTAACTTATTTGGGTATTAAAACCTCATACATAGTAATAAATAACCCATTAAATAGCAATACACAGTTGTTGCTTGCTTGGCTGGTTGGTTCGTCTCTCTGTCATTCTTTTAATTATGCTTAATGACCGTATTTGTGATAAGAATTTCACCAGCACACAAGTACAAGATTATTTAAATCGCGAGTACTTTTAGGATGGATACATTTGTTTGTCATTCACGTCTGAAAAATGTATTTATGAATTATATCAAATTCTGGCATTTTATGACTGGTCGCATACACTGGTAGAAATAACAAAAACAGAAATGCAAGCTGATTGAAGAACTTCTAGAGGAGCCAAGCGACGTGAGTGCAGGTATGTGTAGCGACTCCCTACACAAGACACCTTTCCTAGTTTCAAAAGTCCCAAGGTTAACGAAGCCACGTTACAGCCCCCCAAAACTGACAAGTTTGCAGGAACAGGTTATGATCCCATCATGCTTGCGTGCCTGAAAAGCGGTTTTTACAAGCTCGTTTCGGGGCCCTTCCTAAAATTAGCGCGGATAAATTCTGCCAAAACGCCTACGCGCTTCTCTAGGATCATGGCAAAAGTCGCATAAACAACCCAAAAGATTAGAAAAGTCCAGAAAAACCTGATAACATTCATCCTAAGTCGAGCGCAGAGAAAATAAGCTGAGCATTACTAATGTTTCACGTGTAAAAGTGAAACAAAGACGGTATCGTAAGGATCGTGCGCTGCTACAAACGACAATAGCTTAGGCTTCAGGTTGGATAATTTTCTGTGCTTTTTTATTAATCAATTTAAAAAACGTTTAGGATCCTTCCGTATTTAAAACAGAAAAAATATCAAGTTTTTAATAAATAAATTAAATTATTAAAATTTTAAATTTAACATTAAAATGATTAAAAATATTAATTTACTAAGCGTTATTTTTCCATATTTATTTATTTTAAATACCATCTGTTCATTCTTTTCCATCGATATGCGAGGGTTAAAATATTTCTCATCGAACGAGTGGAGTTTCCAACTCCATTGGCTTTGACTTTCAAAATGTTAATTTTAAAGTCTATGTTCCAATTGTAAAGACGCACGTTACTAAGTGCGTCAAAATATAAAAGAAAATATCCCGCTAAAAATAATAGTGAACATTATGAAGACTGTGACGGTGCTTGTTAGAGTCCTAATGGTCAAGAGTTATTACTTGATGATGAAGATAAATGTACACCTTGAGATTCACCATTTGATCAAAGGATTTTCAGGGTTTTTGACATCTCGGTTGCTGTAGCTTGTCAACAGCGGAGAGTGTGAATAAGCCTAATTACCCTGGTATTATTAATATTAACCCTTGTAATATTTACTCGGGTAACATTTTACCATGGTAATATTTAATATAAACTCGAGTGAGATTTTACCCTGGAAATATTTACCCTGGTGATCTTTACCATTATGATACTGACCCTGGTAATATTTAATATTTACCCTGGGGTGGTATTTGTCCTGGTAGTACTTACCCTAGTAATATGTAGCCTGATGATATTTTATTCTGGCTAATCTTTATCTTTCGATACTGCTATTCTACACTTAAGTTCAAGAGAGTAACAGTGGGGATACGCTGCGGCCATAACGATTCATAGGTTAAAGCGTCTGCTTGATTTCTGCCAGATAAAAGCAAGCTTCAAGACAAAATCGCCGGATCGAAGTGTTTTTCTGAACAAAATTTAGAAATTTAGTCTGAAAAAGTGGCTATCCTGCGGCCCTGTTCTCACCTGAACCATCAATCATCAAAGCGCAGTAAGCCGTGATGTGAAGATCAACAGGTCGTATCCATAATTTGCATAATGGTAGTGAGCTGCCCTGTTGAGCGTGTAAAACTCTAAGCGACTAATTTGTTCGCTTTCAACAGTGTCTGCTGTTCAAATGAAGGCAATGTGATAAATCTTTCGCATTATAGAACGGTAGGCTTTGGTTTTTGGGTTAAAGAAATTGGCATGTTCTGTGTGAAGATACCAAGCCAAAACATATCATTTTAACTCCTGAGAGCTCTCAATAACAAAGGTCAATTTCATTTGAACTATATTCGAGTATTTTTTTGTGCATAATATGCTTTTTAACTGATCACTTCTTTCTTGCGTTGATTCGTATTGGGATCTAGCTCGGAAAAATGGTAAAAAACAGAACAGGTTGGATATTTGATTCAAGAGCGCGCATGAAAAAGTTGCATTTCTTTTCTAAAATATCTAACTTTAAAATCCATAACGTTCGAGTCTATGTCTTCATTCAGTGTTTTGAACTTTCTTCTGACGCCATGGACATTTTTAAAAAATGGATCACTTTCGAGTTCAGTTTTTATTCTTTGTATCTTCCAACAAAATGTTCCAAAATTTTCGAACAGAACAGAAATATTAATGCCGAGGTTTTCGGTCATCCAAAATAAGGGGAAGGAATATTTTACGAGAGAGCAAATTTGTATTTCATCACACAAAAAGGGGCAGGAATAATCACTAATAGAAAAGAACCATTAATGTTACCTTGAAAGAGTTAAGAGCAGCATCCTGAAGTGGAAACACGTGTAAAGCAATCCTTTTCAAAACACCTGACACCGAGGGAATTAACAAAAACACGCTTTACAAAATTGATGAACAAACACACAAGGTGGTGACGCAAGCTTCAGTTTGAGATGCGAAGAAGAATTTCTATAAAATTTCAAGAATGAGGAGCATTTTTGAGGACTTGTCGATTATAGTAGCAGCAATTTATGTTAGACATTTGTGCAAGGCTTCATCACTCTTTGCGATCGTGAGAGGAAAACCAAACTACTCTTTCATTAGAGCTAAAATTGTACACTTTTTGTTGCAACCAGACATCCGCTCGGCAGCTTGAATCCGAGTCAACCTGAGTGAAGCGTTTCGTAGTTTGTTTTTAAAATAACGTCACTGTTCTTAGGCTGCATCTCATAAAGGAAAACATGATTCTAAATACAAATATCTTTGATTCTCTTATGACGTAGTACTCGAGTCATCATTTCCTTTTAACATCTCTAAAATATCCGTTATTGCCACTACGTATGAAAATTTGTGAGGAAAAAGACAGGTTATTTTCGATCCGGGACGTTGTAAAGAAGTAAGCTGTATATTTATATTTTTTACGTCCGCTAATTTGAGTTTAATTGGTAATACAATCTTCAAATTATGCCCGTTGTAAAAAAGACCACCTGAAATTGGTAAATAAACTTCACACAATTCATCCTGCGCAGAGCTGTAAGTGCTCTACCACAGGGCCTTCACAATCAACTTTTTGCGCCTTGTCGGAATCTGCTGATAATAGAGGATCGTTTTTTAAATAAACATAATAATACAACGCATGGAAATTCCACATCACGTTGTACATTTGATAGAGTTTTCTCGTTACTAGATATACGGATATATAGCCGGACCTGTGAAGTGTAGGGAGAGATGAAGTTTGATGCGCTGACTGCACAACACTCACTAGTTTCTTGTTTCTTTCTGGTTTGTTTGTTTTTTGTTTCTTACCATCGCATCTCGTGTGAAGGTTTTGCAGTCCTCATGTTAATTCCTGTAACCCAAAGCAGGACAAACGACGGCTAAATTTTGAACACAACACTAGAGAATACCTCTCAGGAGGATACAATTATTGTTTCTATGAGAACTAGCGATCCCAGGGGAAGATGTGAGAACCAAGGATATGGTTAGGTTGGTATTCTATTCGTTGTAATAGAATAGGTATTTCATTTTGATACGGAGAACATTTTTTTGGTTATCTACAGTCCTGTGTTTCAGCCCGTACTACTTTCTTTTCCAACTTTTATCTAGTTTTATAAACTTATTCCCTAACTTGCTGTTTCTATGTACATGGGATCTTGTGAGGCAACATAGCTTTCACATAAATACCTCGTTCCCTTGACCCAACACTAAATGGGGCCTTCCTTCTTCCTCACTTTGTATCACCTGTTGTTGCAGCTAAACAGGCTTAAACCAATTTATCTAATCTAATACTAGGCAGTAATATTTTGGAAATGAAAATGTTTGCACCTGTACAGCAGGCCTCAGGTTTCGCGTCTGAAGCTGAGGTTTTAATGTAGACTAAGTATTTGTTCATATAGTGCATGCGTGTTCGTGGTTTTCAAACGCTGGTGTGAGGGCTAATGCCTTGTGTACGTCGCATCTCCCATGTGCAATTGGGCATTTGGTGATGATCAGTTACGTCTTCGCTATTTTATCATTTCGACCTTTGTCGCTGCCGAGACAACTGCCTCTTGTTTGTTGATGATGTAATTCCTAAACAAGCCGTTTACGTTGAAGCGCTGAAATTCGATGTCGATATGAGGTGCTGCGTCTAACAATGTTTATTCCAAACCAGCAACTTGTTAATTGTGTAATTCCTAATCAAGTCATTTATGTTGAAGCTCTCAAATTCGATGTCGATACGTGCTGCGTCTAACAATGTTTAATCCAAACCAGCAATTTGTTAATGTGTAATTCCTAATCAAGTCATTTATGTTGAAGCTCTCAAATTCGAAGTCGATGCGAGGTGCTACCTCTATCAATGTTAGTTTTCAATCCAGTAATTAATGGTTCTGAACGTCTTCAATGTTGGGGTGCTGCGTTTTTATGCGACTCAACGTGCACATATGCATATGACATCAATACGTAACTTGATCTGACCACTTGGGACTAAATCTACATCTCCATTCTTGAGGAATTTTCCATATTTAATAACTATTCACGAAACCTACGCCTTCATTTATAATACATTTTTCCCTAGCGAGCCCCATGCACGAAATCTAAGCTCGCATTGAATCTTGATGTGATAGAAATCCTTACATGAGCGCAAAATAAAAACTTCTGTTCGCATGCTATTATGCGAAGATTTCCGTCAAATTTAGTCCTACCCAACCCTATTCATTGAACCTAATGACATGATACGCACAATTGCACCGCATTCCCAAGCAGCCAATCTCGCAGGAACGCGTTGGATCGAACACGCCCAAACCTGGTGCCGGACTTCCAAACGATTCACGCGGCCGTTGCGCGACAGCTCACAGCATAAGCTTCTAAGTCAACTTGACTGCTCTAGAAGATGCATCACTTGGCGTAGCTAAATCGACAAGCACTTGCCGAAGCCAAATAAACATTGAAGAAATTACGCGGAAATTGCATTGTAAATTGTTTGCAAATCGAGTCCCTGGTGCGGTTTCGTGTATCGAATTGAAGGCGTCGTATCTTCTTCTATCTGCCAGCTGCGCGTGTCCTTGGTGACGTCCCATTGCCACGGCCAAGGCTACGGTGCGCTCAGGGACGCAGGCGGGCCTCGAGCTGCACGTGGGTGTTTTTATGGTCATTAGTGGGGCAGGATGTGGGGGGGCGGCGCTTGCGGGGGGGCGGGAATGGAGGGAGGGGGAATTAATGAGGGACAGATGGAAAGGAGGGGAGCATCTATAAGGGACCGGCGAAAAAGAGGAAAGAATCAGTAAGGGAGAGGTTGGAAAGAGGAAAGAATCTAAGGGAGAAGACCAGATGAAAAAGAGGAAAGAATCATTAAATGAGAGATTATAAGGAGGGGAGAATCTCAAAGATATAGATGAAAACAAGAAAGAATCAATGAAGGAGAGAACAAAGTAAAAAAAGTGAAGATCAGCAAAGGACAGATGAAAAGGAGGAAAGAATCAATAATGGAGAGATGAAAAATAGGAAAGAATCATTGAGGAAGAGATAGAAAAGAGGAAAGAGACATAAAAAGAGGGAAAAATCATTAAAAGAGAGATCAAAAGGAAGGGAGAATCAATAAGGAAGAGATGAAAAAGAGGAAAAAATAAAAGAATGAGATGTAAAGGAAGGAAGAAAGTAATGGGGAAGGGTGAAAAGGAAGACAGAATCTATGAGCGAGTGATGGAAAGGAGGAAGGAATCAGTATAGAATAGGTAAAAAGAAGGAAAGAATCAACATGGCAGAGGTGAAAAAGAGGGAAAAAATGTAACAGGGAAAAGGTGAGAAGGATGAAAGAATCAATAAGGGTAAAATTAACGGAGGAAGGAACCATTGACAGAATGATGGAAAGGAGGAAAAAATACACAAGGAAAAAATAAAAGCCGGAATGAATCAATGACGAAAATATTTCCAGGCAAGGATGACGGATGATGGAAAGAAAAGAAGATCATATAAGAACGAATGAAACACAGAAGAAAAGCAAGAAAGAACCCGCGAGAAAGAAATGAATGAAAGGACCAAAAGGGTAGAAGTAAAAATAAGGAAGGGGGGATATTTTATGGAATTAGAAAGAAGAGGATAAATAAACGCAAGGAGCGTACGACGTAAGGAAGGTAAACTAAAAGAATCAGCTGTAGCAAGACAGATGAGATTAACATTGAAACATTCAAAAGAGAGAGAACGTTAGGAAGAGGCTGAGACACATAAAGAAGAGGTACCAGTTAGAGGAGTGATAGGAACTCTGAATCTTTTTGGATTTTATGCGTTCCTTTTTTCAAGAACGGAGATGAGAGCCTCTGGAAATTCCTGTGGGGCAGACTTCCAGGAAAACAAGATAATCTGAGAAATGCGTTCGACTGACCTCACTACTTCTTTGTGGTCTCACAGCGCATATTTTGCGTGTAAAATAAAATCTGTGGACAAAATTGTCAGGTTTGTAGTGTACGTAGAAATTAGCAGTCCTGGCACTTATCTTTTTACCGAGAAATCTGCGAGTTTTGTAATATTCGAGCTTTTCCAGTATCAAATGCAATAAGTCTTCAGATACGATACATTTCCGATAAGTTATCTGAAGTTTGTACAGCAAATATTAATCAAACAACGTTATCGCTTCTCAGTGCATGCTGAATTGAAATTAAAAATGAGCATTAACAAAAGTTTTGCTGGAGAAAACTATCCTATTTTAATCTTCCAAATTTATCTCCTGATTAATGGCGTCACATGAACTAATGTTTCAGAGTGGATGCGGAATTGAAATTAAAAATAAGCATAATGTAAAATTTCGACCAAGTTTTGATTAAGAAAACTATGTCCTTATCTTTCAAATTTACCTCTTGATTCATGGCGCCACCTGAGCTGATATATCTGCTGGGCAACTGGCATCATGTTCGACACACAATCCAAACTTAAATTGCGTGCGTTGATGGCCTCCATTATCACACGGGGACGTCTGTCTCTGCCAACAGCAAACATTAACTTTAGCGTCCGTGACATTTTGCATTATCGCTGAATTAATGATGTTGTTTGGAGAACCCAGTGGTGCTTTATCGCTTGTGTTCAATTTAACACTTCGTTTATTTATTAATTTTTCATTGTAAGTTCAATTATTTATTTGGTGCAGCATCTATTGTTCACAAGCTACGCAATTGATTTTATATTTACATTCAGGAGGAGCGTGTTCGGAAATTTTCTATGATGAATATATTACACATATACAGGCGTAGGAGCATGGGCTATACATCTAAAAATTAGAGAATGACTTCAGTTATCTGGTCGTGAGAGATTCGGTTTTCATTGCTTTTGTGTTTAACAACCAATGATTGTCGCCATTTCTGACAGGCCAATTTTTACTCCATAAATTCTAGTTCAACTTTACTTTCGAGCAACTCTACTTTTGAGCATTCGCAGGGTTCCTGGCTCATTGATCAGCAACTCTTCAAACAGGCTTACGCCACGAATATGTATTGAAACGTATTACAATTACGTATATATGAAGTTACTAAAAACAAAGAATGCAGATTGAAACCCTCTTAAAGCAGCAATCCATCTTAAAGTGGTCACGCTTCGGAGCTGTTCCATCAACGTTAGCGTCCTATTGAAGACATCGCATGACAGGTCGTGTAAAAATAAAACCTGCTTCTAAAAATTAGACTCGACTTGAGAAGATTTTCTTTAGTTTTTTCGTCACGACATCTCAGTTTCATCGCCTGATTTGATTGGCGTTCGTTAAAAAATTTTCAAGATCTTATCATTTTAAGATTTTTGCGCGTTGCTCGTACCAATTTTATTACCACGGGAAATTCTGATGAATGCACTCAGAATTATTTATTGCCTTATTATCTTCTTTTACATCGCCGTTTTGTGAATTTTTACGAAGATAATCTTTTGTGGGACCTTCATTAGCGGGAGCGTATTTACATCGTGTAATTTTTCAGGCTGTTCTGAGATGCACTCTGTTTGTGTTGAGGTAGCCTTTTTAAGCGTGTCATGTTCGGGCTTTTAAGGCTTCAGGTGATGTGTAGACTTGTAAATTTGAACGTTGTCTCAAGTTCAGGGTAGGATCAAATTCAGAGCTACCACGGGCTTCAAATAGCACAGATCAAGTTCACGTTTTCTCAAGTTCAGGATTTTCTCAAGTACAGGGTTTGCTCAAATTCAGAGTTGGATTAAATTCAGGGCTATGACTGGCTTTAAGTAATGAGGATAAAGTTCACGTTTACTCAAGTTCACGGTTAGCTCAAGTTCAGGGTCGTTAGCTGTAAGCACGACGAGCTGAGTTGGATCAGGTTTGCATCTTGTCTCGCCCAAATGCGCCAATCCCTGTTTTAGTGCTTGATTGAATGCCAGGCAAAACTTTGATCTATGCAATGATACGCCGCGTGTTTGTTGCTTGCGTGGTCGGTCTCTCCATATTCTGTACCAGCATGGTAAATTCTTAAATTTCAAGCGAAATTGAAATAATAAAAAACAGCAAAATCACTGAAAACAATACGATGATATTGAGTATTTTGATAGCTTTGCGAAACTTTGACCTATGCAATGATACGCCGAGTGTTTGTTGCTTGCATGGTTGGCCTCGCCGTCCTCCGTATCAGCATTGTAAACCTTTAAATCACAAAGAAAACTGAATTGCTGAAAAACAGCGAAAATCAAAGACAACAATATGACGATTAAGGGTATTTTGATTGTCTTTGTTGAGTCACGCAATGTAGAATGGATATTCATCTGTGCTCTCCATAGTTACTGGGATTTGCTATTATTGAATTGCAATTGGTTTTAATCAAGACATTTTCTTCGTTTCTGCATCTGATGGATTAAGATTGGGAAAATTTAGGAGATAGCTAAGTCAATATTACTGATACGCTCATCAGAAGCTTCCAACCGTTGCAGTAGATTACGTTCTGTTGCCTAGTTGTTCAAATAGTAAGAAGTAATTAATGGAATAATGTGCTTACCAGCTTAACTGAATCACTTAAGTCTTATAGAAATGATTAAGATTTGAGGAGATACACTTTTGACTCTCTTTTTTTCAGGATGCGAGAACACTAGTTGGTATTGAAATGCATTTGGAGCCGTGAAATTAGACTTCTGTGATAACAAATTTTGATACATTTAAATTAAGGAAAAAAATCTAAATGTTTTCTTGTTGGCTAGTGCAGTAGGTTCTTCGCTTTTATTGCGAATTGTTTCTTCTTTACGTTCCTTTTCTTGAACTTTGTGTAACAAAGCAATTTTATATATTTAATAATTTGTAAACATTTAAAAATTTATAGTTCTAATAATTCTAAACTATTTTATAATCGTACATGTCTCAAAAATCAATTTTTCTTTTTCTAAGCACAAGCAAATTTATTTGTATATGAAAAATACTTGAAAAATGTTAATATTAAAGTATAAATATTTCTCTTGTGCGAAAAATGACAAGAAAATATTTTTAAAATTAAATTAGTTATCATTTTCTGCTTTAGAGACCATGAATTTGACTTGAGTGACTCCATCAATGTGATCCATATTGATTTCAAGTAAAGTCTTCGTATTCAAATGTTATAGCGAATGTTTCTCAAGTGTCTGCATGCACATTGTTCAGACATGGGAACTAATCTTTCGCGAAACTCATTATCACTCAACCCCTGAAGCTGTTGGTTCACTTTATCTGGATATTAGACCCCAAAGCGCAGTAGTGATATCAAGGAAGTTCTGACCCCTGGAGTGGGGCGCATGAAAACCGTGGAATTGTGAAATCCGTGTCCTGTGTCTGCATTAAATTCTGGGCTTTGAAGTCGGAGACTCGATATTCTTAGGTCTCGTTCATTCCTCTCAGAGAGACCAATTAAGGACATTTTATTTTAAGAAATTTTTAAAATTTAAAATGTAGTAATGCATCTCAAGTGCCAACTTTTTTTAAAATAAATGGATTTTCTAGGTCCTTTTTTCTTTTTTTTTCTTTCTTTCAAGTTGAACATAGTCAAACATTTGTTTTATCAACCCTCATAAATGTAGCCGTAGAAGAACCTTGCTAAGCATATCTTTTATGAACCTAATTTGTTAGGAGAACCCTGCCAAACATACGCTTTGTGAACCCGATTTGTAAAGAGAACCGTTCCAAGCATGTGTGTTATAAAGCCAATTTGTTGGATAGTTTTGCCAAGTATTATCTTTATGGTGGTTCATATATAGTACAACCATGCTTGGAAGGGTTAATGTTGCTATTTATGACGGACCCTGCTTGGAATTGGTACATAATGTGTGAGATATTTTAGAGCGATGCCAGTGTCACCACCCACCTAGAGTCGGGATACTTTCGGTACACGACCGGAATTAGAACTATTTCCGACGTCTGTCTCAAGTCAAAGTCAAGAAGAATTTGTTACCTCATGTACATATGAATTGAACCGTCAGAAATATTTATAGAAACGGCCGCGCGATGAATCACACATTTGCATCACGAATTTTATCTATTGTTTTCTAATTTATCATACGATGTGTCGTATAGAGAAACACAATGTGCCGTTTAAAGCGACACGATGTGCCGTTTAAAGCGACACGATGTGCCGTTTAGAGCGACACGATGTGCCGTTTAAAGCGACACGATGTGCCGTTTAAAGCGACACGATGTGCCGTTTAAAGCGACACGATGTGCCG
>JACJUY010003378.1:0-16235 GCA_014220935.1 Platorchestia sp. MABIK
AACTGTTGTGTGACGTCTTGAATCATAAAAAATGAGCAAGGGAGAGTATTCAGCAATGGAGATACCAGGCAAATGAGATTCGTCAATACGTGTTCAGTATGTTCTGTAACAAAGAATTATCGTTGAGACGCAAGATGATGAACTATTTTGGCTTTAAATTCTCTCGGTCTCTGAGGGATTTTAATACTCAGGGGAAGTTTGTTCCACAGTAAGGCGCCTGATATTGACAGAGCCTTCTGCCCTATGTGAGATGAACGATAGTTGACTAAGACATTGTTGTTTCTGTTCGGCTTTTGGTTGGTTACTGTGGGTGGATAGAAACGCACTATCTCAGCATTGCTCTGAGGAAGGTACAACGAGGAGAATACGTATTGGGCCCTCTGCATGAGGAGCCTTTCTTGAACAGGAATCCAACCGAGTTTATTAAGGAGAGGGGTTACGTGATCACTTCTTTTGAAATTACCGTTGCGCTCTTAACAACGCGCGGTCGAGCTCGGACGTGAAATTCACAGTTGGCCATGAACGATTTGAAGGCACGAAATTTTCAGTTGGTTAAAGGCCGTAACACTTGAGAGCGGCCATCCGTGGTTTACAGCCTTACAAATGTATGCTGCCTGTGGTGTGCTGCAGGTTGTATGCTGCAGGTGGTGTGCTGCAGGTGGTGTGCTGCAGGTGATGTGCTGCAGGTGGTGTGCTGCAGGTAGTGTACTGCAGGTAGTGTGCTGCAGGTAGTGTGCTGCAGGTAGTGTACTGCAGACAGTGTGCTACAGGCAGTGTGCTGCAGGTAGTGTACCGCAAGCAGTGTGCTGCAGGTGATGTACTGCAGGCAGTGTGCTGCAGGCAGTGTGCTGCAGGTGATGTGCTGCAGGTAGTGTGCTGCAGGTAGTGTGCTGCAGGTAGTGTGCTGCAGGTTGTGTGCTGCAGGCAGTGTGCTGCAGGTAGTGTGCTGCAGCAAATTATCACCGTGCGTATAATGGATCGAGTCATCCATCAAACGTGTGTTTTGACATTGTTGCGTACACTTCATTTAGCTTGAAACAATATGTCGGATATTTTATATTATGTTCATTCTACTCCTGAAATTTTTACAACATAGTAAATGAACACTTTTCTTTACTACATGCTTACAATAAAAACACTGGTGTGTTTATTTGCGTTCATTTATGTGCTTACGATTGCTATGGATAAGTTTTATTTCATTCTTCAACGAAATGTCACCCATCAGCTGAAATAGTTAGATAGATCACACAGGAGTTAAAACTGCAAATGTACTTGATTTCACGATCAGTTTTATTACTCGGTCTTTCCTAATCGTCATGAAAGGATATTAGTTTGAGTTTTTTTTAAATTTGAACTTGAGGAATTAGTACATTTTAACAATGTCACTAAATTTAAACTTTAACCGTAAAACGCTAGTTGAGGTGTTGTGTACGTTTTAAACATGTCACATACCCCAGTACTGAAAAAACCTAAAGATCAATCGTTATTTTACGCTAGCCTTGACAGTTTGAATTAGAATTGAATAACAAAAAAGCATAATCTAATACATCCTAACATCCTTGCATACACAAGTGAAATGTCTGCAATATTTTTTCGTCTAGTATTTTGTACTTTTACAAAAATTCATTTCGAACGTTCAAACGTTACTGTCCGTTCAGCAATTTTAAGGGTAACTTAAAATTTGATCTAGGGGCACATTCAAAGCATCGTAACGCGGTCAGTTAGTTCATGACAGTGAGTCATCGCGCTTCGTGCGACGCACTCGCGGTAACTGACTTTGTGGGGTTGCGATCAGTGTTGTGACTGTGGTCTCCGCAATTTTCGCATTAGATAAATTGTGACGTGGTATTGCATCAGATGCCAAAAACATGTTTACTGATGTTGTATCGATTGTTTACCGAGATGTTTCGGTGATTGACCGTTACGCTCATCCTTAAATCTTTCTCGCCGGCAGGCGAGCTCAAGCTATGTTCTACTCGTATTTTTCAAACTTAATTACGTGAAGTGTTATTCGTTCAACTGTTTTGAAACGAGAGCAGTGGTATTCAGAGCAAAGTACTCTGGATAGATAACTGAGCAAGTTTACAGAACAGTTCACATTCACTTGATTCATTTGCAAATTTTATTCATGAATATTGGAAGCCTGAAGAAGATACAATTATTTTCCTGAACACATTTCAAGTCGTTCCAGTGGAGAGTTTGGTAAATAAAGATATAGGTAATCAGCTATGTTTTACGCTACGTTAAGAGAGAATTACGTTATTGTTAGTAGATATGCAATGTCTCTTTCTTCATGATTTGTTACACTTCTACATTTAACGATTTTTCTGACCTAATTATTTTGGGCATATTAACAGAATTGAATGAGCTCCATCGTTTTTTAATTTCGCTTTTGAGTTGGGATAATTAGAGTATAAAATTATTTATATGATGCACCTGGTATCCTTTGTGGGGACATATGTTGGCATGGAAGGATGTCCTCTAAATGGTCCCTTCATTATCTCCTCTCCTGAAAATACCGTTGTTGTACTCGTATTATGGGAGGCTTAATTGCATTCTGTAAGTAATGACTATGATAATTTTTCTGTAAGATTCATTAAAGAAATATAAATTTAACATTATAACTAATGTGTTACAGAGTGGCCACAAAGACTGGGTTCTTTTTTCAAATGTGTATCGATGTCACAATAAGTTTCTAATTTTCACCATATTAATAAGAGTAATTGTGTGCGGACCTTGTATTGATGTCACAATAAGACTAAGTTACTTATTTTCACCATATTATTAATAATTGTATGCTGACCTTGTATTGATGTCACAATGAGNTTAAAAACCAATGATGGTACTTTTGTACCATCTCTATTGGAAATAAACTGTTTTTCTTTCTTTCTTTCTTTCCTCAAAGTGTTAATGTTAATTCACCTGTGTAAACTCTCAAGGGGAGTGAATGTTCCGAAGAACAGAATTATTATGAAATGATTTTAGAGGTTCAGGCTTTCTCAGAAAATATGTGGAACTCCTAATTTCTCATGGAAAAAAGTTTGCTTGTTGTATTTGCTCTTAGATGGATAACTAGGGGTAACGATAACGTCCTCTGCTGACCCCGGGTACGCACCGCAGGAACAGCCCGACTCGTTGCACTGCACGAGTATGAGACGGGTTTGACTTTACGTACGACGAGACTTGTGTTTCCTGTTGCTGAAAAGAATAGCCAATGTTCAAAAATTAAAGTAATAAAGTATTCAATTATTTACCATTAGGCAGGACAACGCTACATTTCCCCGAAGAAAAATGGAACATTGTCAAATAGGGATTCATTCACATTACTCGGATGATTGTTCTGCTTGAGTTAATGTGCCGCCCGTCGCCTAGACGACGAATATGAGAGAAGCAGCCCGGAACTTTTGGGTCTTGATGCAAATACAAGAATAAAGTAACTTAGAAACTTGAGCACTTCTAAGTTGGTAGGAGTGCTCTCGGCAGCGGAAGCAGCTGCTCTCAAGTCGAGCTTGTACGAGGGGAAGAGAGGAGGGAGGGGGAAAGGGTTGCTGGTCACCGGCTGTGTGAGATACTCCGCGATACTGAACCTTGTATGCTTCTATAATGTTTTTGCTCTCGATAATTGTTCTCATGTACTCGTGTGCTTTTATAATGTTTTCACCCTCTAAATTGTTTTCAATTTCTAAACACACTCTGTCCGGAGCGCTTACATATCACGTATCTTCTTAATAAATTGTTACACTTATATAATACCTGCCCTCATGGCAAACCGTTAACTTCACCTACTACACCTGCCGCCATGACAGACCGTGTGTAACAAGGCATTTACATTATACTTCCCTCATGATGGAGTGTCAATCACGCTCATATGAGAGAATGTCCTAAGGATAACAAAATTATTTCATTTAAATTTTGTTTTCAAGCTTTTACCTAAAAGCCCTCAATGGTCATCAACGTACTCGCCAAAGAAGTTAATGCATTTACATAAACTTTTTTTAATTGCTCGAACCATTTTTTTTTATTATGTTTTCCTATGCCTGTAAGTGTCTCCGTCGTTTCTCATTATTATTTTGCTTTGTTTGACTCGTTCTTATATTTTTTTTTCATTCAAAAAATAAAAACTAAGTCACACGGTCTCAAGAAGGAAGCTCACATATGATGCAGCTTTGGTCATGTATAGACAGTATTAGACACGCAGAGAAAATTGTTTGGCGAACAGCGCCACACTTTCCATTCTCAATTCTTTCCTTGAACCCCACTTAACTTAGCTGTAAGTGTACAGCAGGCAGCAGCACAATTCGATGGTTTGCTATCGACCTTCCAGCACACTCCGAAAATCCTTGCAATATTTTCGTTGGCTCGAGCCATCCAATGCTGGCCAGAGCGAGGTTGGTCATCGTTTAACGTTTCACATCTTTTCCAACGCTAACAACCACTCAAAGACATGAGTTCTCCCATAACATCATTCTTGTGGGCTATATTTACATTTAGAAAAGTTTGTTCTGTTAGCTTACGCAATAATTAAGCAGGATTTCGGAATCGCACGCAGTTCACGAGTCAGCCGTCGTTAAAAACGGCGAGCGCACAAAACTGCAGACGCTAAAAAATTCATTCTGAGTAAACGGAACTTGCTCCAGCGAAAACACTTGACGCTTTTACTCGGGAGGGGTGTGCCTGCACCCTCCGTCAGGTAGAAATTCATGATACATAAACTTAGCCGTTTACGATATCAATTTCACTTCTTCGAGTACCCCTTCCTTCGTATTACTCCGCTCCTAACAACATGTTATTACCTCTTTTGGGTATCCCCTCGTATTATTTCTCACTCGTCATGACTGACGGTACTTCCTTTTTTCAGGTACTCCCCTCTACTCTTCGGCTCGTCGTAAATGAGTGTACTCCCTCTCTGCTTACCTGTTCGTATCACACTCCTCTCCTCATGGATGGGTTAGAGTACTCCTTTTTTCTGGTTGTCCTTCGTAATTCATTCCGTCCCTCATGACTGAGGGTGCTCCACCTTTTGCATACCCCCTCGTAGTACAATCTGCTTCTCATGACTGAACTTGTATCAAAATTACGATACATCTCCCGTCACGCCAGATTGTCCATTGAGTTTACATCATTTTTTTCCCGATACATGTGCACTTTCGTTTACGCTTATTGCACACTTGCACCGGTTGTATTGTGCTACTCCGCCTTATTGCCTGTTTTTCTGTTGTGGCCTTACAATACTTTAAACAATTTAAAAAAATTTAAATAATTTATTTACCACAGGTGACACAGAGGTAGAATATTTCTTAAGTCTAGTACAATGGTCAAATTTGAGTATAGCTTCCTGTGGGCCCGAATAAGTTCAGCGACTTCTAGGGCATCCTACCATCAACGTTATTCTAAGGTGTACAGTAATGTTTAACCTAATTCACTCAACGTAGTTTCGCATTTGACTGATCAATGAAATAATTAACTCGAGATAAGATGCTTCATTTTACAATATAGTTCAAATGGACTAGATTTAACAGTATATTCGATAAACGATTAAGAGCAGACTGAAGATCGGCGATATTAACCATGGCAAATTACATTATTACGTCCAGTCATGTACGAGACAAGATTGGACTTGGTGATCTTACACGACTAGTATTCTGACAGGAAGTGAGAGGAGGAAGGTGTAAAGGTGTGTTAGTAAAGGAAGATGTTCTTGCCTTTGAACACCATGTAAAATTTTACATTTTTTGTGACACCTTCCTTCTCGCGTACAGAACCTCATCTCATTTGATGTTTCCCCAGACATTCACATCCCCACGCTTAAACGTCAGTCAAAATGTCGTCTTTATTAGCTTCCTTCGTTTAATTAATGACAGTTAAATCCCCCATTTTGCTATTTATAACAGATCTCGTCTTTCTCTTGAGCTAATGCTGCACATCACCATTGTGTGAAAATTCTCCCGTACCTCATCTATTGTTATTGCTAATTATCTTTTACTATTCATTTCATATTTAATTATAGCAGTTAAGACACGAAAGATGCCAAAGAAAAAAGTAATTTTTGTAGTCCGATTCGTTTTCGGCATCTTTTATTGAAAGATCTTGGCGTCACATTTGAAACCCCGAATTTTCGCTCATCAAATTTATACATGTTTGTATAATGTATCAGAACAAGGTTACAGTGGAACAACGATAAGCTCGTATGATGTACTTCACCACGAACTCAAATCGATAAAAGCCCGACCAGAACCTGCTCCACCGAAGTCCTGTTCCATGTCAACACTGCATAAGGGACTGAATGCTATAGCATGCTTGCTGGTACTCGCACTAGGACACCTCCGGTGAACACAGTTTGATGTCGCATAAACATTTGTTTTCTGTCGCTCTCTCTGATTTCCGTATATGACTTCCTCGTGTGTATAAATACTGGTTTTTCAAATTTTTTCACCACATGTGTTTACAAGCGTCATGAAACTTAGAATAACTTGACCATGGGAATGCATTTTCATTGTTTTCTCTCAATCTGTTGTACAAACATTAGCCTGGGCTGTTATGAAACCCAAGTACGAACGTTTACCATCGAAGGATCTCTATGTTAAAATATTTTGAAAACCAATGCAGATTTTTGTCTCAACTTTATTGGGAATAAACTGTTTTTTTCTTCCTTTTTACACCATTCTGTCATGTCACACGTCAAAACAGCCTCAAGTTTTCGTATGAACTTTGTTATGGTGAAGTACAATATTCTGAATATTTAGTTTCGGGACATCCTGACGGGGGTTGAGGGCAACACTCTTAAATCATTGCTGCTCTTTAAAGTCTATCCGTGAGAAAAGCTCAGTTTCTAATTTTTCTTACAATATTTGGAATTGATTTAAATGATTATGTTCATCTTCTGAATTTAAAAAAAATTTGACTCTAAAATTTGGATGCATTTTTTTCTATGAACAAATTTTTTTCCCGGCATTAATCGTAACTAAAATTGTTATCTGTTTTAAATGTTCTTTCTTGAAGATCCAACTGAATTATTTCGTAACTGCTCGGTATATCTGATATGGCAGCGAACTACAGTAATTGATTATTTATCAACGAAAGATTAAAAACCCCAAAGTATGATCGTTAGTGATCTTCAAAGGGCCAGTGTTGCTAGTTAAAGCGGAGGCTGCAAACCTTTTTATAGTCATTTCTTTATGTATTTTTTTACATCTCTCGTAAACAGGAAAATACATAGAATTCTCCTACTGTAAATTTATTCAGAATGTATTTTTCCTGAATTTGATTCATTCATTCATCATCTAACAATATGATATTTAGAACCTTTAATTTAATTTACCCTGAACAACTTTATTGAAAAAAGATAATTTTATGCTTTCTTTTTAAACTTTTCTGGTGCACTGATTCCTTCAGCCCGATTCCATTAGCTCTTAGCACGAAAGAAAAATAATTTTCAGACATCACAATTTATTATTTACTTGCTGAAGATTTAAGTTATTTTTGGATGTTATTCTGTTCCCATTTTTATTCGGATACGTGCGAACAGATCGTGGGTGAATAAAATTACCAGCACACCCCTCAAAAAATTTATTTAAGCTAGCAACAACTAAATAAAAGTTGAGTCGAAATGTAACAGTGTTATCGTCTGTAGTCATTATCATGAAATGGCCAAGAGAAGTGGAAAAACTGCTCTAAGTTACGTTACTATTGATTATTTGCTCCACATATGAGTTCTTATTTGGTTACATCTTATGGTAAAACATTAAATGAAATCATATGGTAAAACATTTGATTTCCTTCGAGCTCATTATCTTGGCATACTAGTCGGTTCATTTGAACGAAAAAAAGAAAATTGTCCTGAATGTCGATCTCGTAGTCTCAGACGCAAAATATTTTAAACCTGTCATTTTACTGTTAACATTAATCTCTCCAATCACTAGTTCCTGTGTTCGTTTGCTTATACTCCAATATACGTGCACCCTTACGAGAGTGTTTTCAACTATATGTCATTCGGACTTGTTTTCTTAGCTACTTATTTTTATTTCCATTTTAAAAAACAAATTAATTCCCACAAAGAAAGAAAGAATGTTAATGTGATGGTTTTTTAGCATCTTTTTTTCTCTTTTTTTCTTTTTTCGTTCTTATTAAAACATTTTAAAAGGCCTCGGATTCGACGAATGTCAAAATTTTAAAGAACATCATTGTTTCATTTTTTTATTCTAGTCTTACATTGTTCTTGTTAGTTTTGTGTGGCAATTTTTGCTTTCTTGCGCTCGTGGGTTTTTTTAGGTAGTTAACTTTTTGTTCGGTTCCAGCTATGTTGAAAATGTTACGGCCAGCATTGTACAACAATCCTTTTCATGTCTTTGACTCCGGTGAACTCTTTTGTGTCAGTACTATTAGCGCAAGTAGGAAATATCATAAAACATTTTTATGTTTTAGTAAATATTATATTCTTTCCGAGCTTATCATTTGACATACTAGTTGATGCGTTAGTGTGAAAAATTGTCCCAAATCCCTACTGTCGACTTCATAGTTCGAGTCGCAAAATAAATCAAATCTGCCCATTTTACTTTTAACATCAGTCCCTCGTGGTCGTCTCACTAGTTCCTATGTTCGTATGCTCATATTTCAATTTAAGTACGCACTAATGAGGGGGTTTTCAGCAATGCGCCACATGGATTATGTTTTCTTAGTCACTTGAATTTAAATGCATTATCAAAATCCGACTACCGCAACGATGAGGAACGCATTTTTTTCGTGCTTTTCTCCGAATCATGTTTCGACAATTAACATGGGTATTACGATATCCATGTATGAATGGCAATTAAGGATCCGAATCATTTATTTCAACCATTTACAAGGCTATTACGATAACCATGTATGAATAGCAATAAGGATCTCTAAGTTAAGGTATTTGAATGTGATTTTCACTTTTACTTTAATATAAGTGCGCACAAACGAATGCATTTCTCAACTAAGCGTAACGAAGAGTGTGTTCTCCTAGTTACTTATATTTAAATGTACTGTCAAAATCAGATTACACAACGAAGGGAACTCATTTTTGTTTAGCTTTTCCGTTTTGTTTCAACATTTTACGTGGGTATTACAATACCACTGTGTTATTATCATTCAAGGATGGTAATGTTAAGACATTTTAAAAACAAATGTTTCAAAATTTCATGTTTGAACTTCATCAGAAATAAACTGTTTTTCTTTTTTTTACACTTACTGCCTTGATGGAATCTAGCCCAGTCGGGCGATCACAGTTAGGCATCTTTTCCTGCACCTTTAGAAGTTGTCGCTCAGATATATAGATGCACTCGTAGTGCGCATGGAGCAGCATGCTATCCTGTATGGATCATAAAAAATGAACACAACTTTAAATGTTAGTAACTATGGATTAAAGAATTTCAGTTTCATTTGTTGCATTGCACACAGAGATATGTATCCTGACTACAAGGCTTTAGGTCTGAGAATAAATAAGGTCCAAGTCGTATGATAATTTACTTTTAAATGAATATTTTCAAGTGACTGAACCCATCGTTATGCAACTAACAAAGGAGCAACGCATTTTCATCAACAAAGTCTACGAGGGAACAAAGAGTTTAAAGGAAATTCGAAATAAATTTGAAATAACATTTCCTGAAAGAATCTATTTATGTTATGCATAATTGAGTGGATCGCAATAACTTGTTTTTTAGAATAACATTACAATGACCCTTTAACTTTTGTATCATTCATGACCTCATTAAAATATTATGTGCAACTCACATTTTTACAACTATCATCTCTCTCATTACTGATACAACCAATTATAATGTGACTTGACATTTTTAAGGAAAACATTTTTCCCCACATAATACAAAAAACAGGATTAAAAAATCTTCGTTCGCTGTTAAATTATTAACATCTAAAGTTAGGTTTACTATTTATGGTCCATGCGGTATGTAAGCCACAATCAGCATTTCCTCCAGTGAGATTATCCCTTATCAGCCATAAGAAAAGGTACCTGACCGTGAGTACCATTGGCGATAAGGCGTGAGTATTTCTATTTGTTGGTTTTTAATGTTTAATTTATGTTTAATCAAGTGTGTGAAAGTAATTTCTTTAGAAATTGTGACGTATATGTTTTCTCACTGCAAGCACTTACCATAAGACAGCCCTTCTAAGACCAGCGTACAGCTGTTTTGTTGTACATGATTAAATGATACAATAAGAGTATCATATCAACAGCTATTATAAGTACGGAAATTCATTGAGTATTCCAAACCAATTACCCTGTTCTGTGTATTCTAAAAGCTCCCAGACCGCCATTATCTTCCCAAATCCCCCGTTCACCGCGGGTTTGCCTCAAAGCTTGATTATTCACGCCACGTTTTGCGCTGACAGGCCAGCAGCGGTTGGACGTACAAGTACGGCGCTTGTATGCATTCATTTTTCCGCAGCCCCTCGCATCTCCATGGACGTCGGCCCACTACGTGTTTCCTCGTTGCAACAGGTGGTGGCGCAGGACCACAGTTTTCCTCCTGAATATTCATGTACTCGTGACCAATGAACCTTAGTCTGCACGATTGCTCTGTTCATATTTCTCTCACAAACGATGACTTTCATGCTGTCTTAGTTTTGCGTGAAATTGTAGTAGCACGGAAAATAGAAAGGGAGTTGAAAGGAATTGTTATGGAGGCTTAGAATTTATTCTAAGCTCTTCCCTAACGACACGAGTGCACCAATGGAGCCAGTGCTCATTAAATCACGTTGAAAGCTCACATCGTCTCGGGAAAGGCCCAGCACAAAATTAATTACACTTCCAAAAGTTCATCGTGTGTTTTATTTTTATAACTATAGGTGCATGTCCTCATTAGTCAACGGGGAGAAATCAACCTCATTGGCACTCTACGGATTTAATTTTTTCATTCGCAATGTAAGTACAACTTTTGTGTCAAGAATTTCCCAGAAATGGCAGACGCTATTCGGAATTATTTTGTTAGTCCTAAAATATTAGTTTTTGAATAATTATTTGACCTTATTTCGGTAGCAATTCTCAGCAAAATAGTAGCGAGGAATTTTCAAGCGAATTTTTTTTCAGGTCTGCAGTCATTACACAAAAAGTAAACATTGCTAAAATTTCCTATTTTTCCAGGCCTGATCCTATCCATGGTAACATGGTATACCGTCGTACTACTGGTCATTACAATGACGCTAGTTCTAAAGGAATCGAATGGACGTAAATTAGTAGCCACTCATTATTTCCATCAGAACTTTTACGATAATGCGAATGTAGGATAAGAAATTACAAATGTGGCAAATTAAGATAATTCGAGTCGTAGTAAGTACTTATTGAGCCCATTTACAGTGTACTTTCTTACTTATAAGAGTTATAAAGGAAGGAATGGCAATTAGGGCAATACAACGCTTGAAAGATAAAAGTTGTCACTCTGGCAGATTTCATTGATAGTGTTCTATTTTGGGAACGTTACAATTGGCACGTTGAACTGTCTCAAACTTCTGTTCTTACTGACAATTTTTGACAACCTCGTGTTGTATAGGACAAACATGAAATGGAAATTAGTGTACAGAAGCCCCATAGCTTGTGAAACTCACATGCTTCAGAGATAAAATGATGTCCCTATCCTACTGATTTAGTGAGATATTAAGTGAGTTCAATATTTCCTTCGTTTTAATATTCTTATCTAATGGCGCACCTTAATACTGGGGACAAAGATTTGACTAAGCTTCCATTTTCTGTCGTATCAGAAGTAGGTATTGGAAACTGATTTTTTTTAATTACACTTATATGATGCAGAATGTATCATTGTATTTCTCAAAAAGGATTTTTTTAAATCTGTTTGGCTCCATTTCTTGGGAAATCAATGATACTTACTTAAGTTCTCCCTTTCGAATCATCGTAAATGTTAGAGAATCTCCGACTCACGACTGTGACGTCACAATATCTATGAGCAGGGTGGAGACATATAAGAGGCATTGTACTTTTTGTCTCTATCGGCGACATTCTTGCGAACGCAGTCGACCGTGTGCCGCACCAATTTCTTCTATGAAATCCATCACTGTGAAAGCATCGGCTACTATTAAGGTTTCCTTTGGATTTCCTAGCAGAAATTTTCATAACCTTAAGCGACATGAAACTTCATACGTCATCAGAAATAAACGCAGCTTGGCTCTTCATCATGTCATTTCAAGCCCCACTTCAAAAAAGCTTAAAATAGCGCGATCGGATGGCTATTAATCTTCCATCTCTTCCTTGCAACATAACCCCTGTCTGAGGGAGGGATAGGAGAGACTGCAGGGGAGCCTAGCCACGTCTTCTTTTAATTTGATAAGAAGAAGTACTGAAATTTTTCCCAGTTTAAGAAACTGAAGCTCTCGCTCTGTAGTTTTAGCGCCGAATTCTTTGAGTACCTTTCTCATCCCACGAAGGTGGAGGTAAACTTTAGCTCTTGTTTCGCTTGCAAGCGTCGATAGAAGATACAATTTTATTTCTATTTCTGAGCTCTGACTAGTAATGTCAGTAAGAGGAAGTAAAATGCAAGGATAAGGGAAAAAGGGATGTGCGTGGAGAGTCCTGAAACATATTTCGTTGAGAATCATTTCAATTTTGATTGGCGATATAATGTTTTCAAAAATATGCGGTATATAACACAAATTTAAATGTAAAAATCGTCCACATCTGGTGGCAGGATAGGTCACGTCTCACTGACAGACAGACAGAGAGAGGGAGGCAGGCGGCTGCAGCATTAATATTCAGAACCAGCTGCCGCACTGACGCACATCTGTCACGAACTGTAGCTTTTGAATAAAGAAATGCCTTCAAATTCGCAAGTAAAATTAATGTTGCAATGTCCAACAGCTTGTCACAGAGCTGTGCAAGCCATTTTAAGGGGCCCTTGGAGATAGTTATTCTTTATCTTGCCCTTCGGAGAAAATAATTAATCTGAGCTTCAAGGAGGTTGCGAGCTATAGCGTAGGATCTTTATTGCACTTCAAAGAATGAAGAAAATTATTTAGAAATTCATTTACCACAGACAGTAGATTGATTCTTAAGTCCATTACAATGAGACACCTTTGAGTTCAGGAACTTGTGAGCCCGGATAAGTTCAGCAACTTCTATGGCATCCTATCATCGACGCTACTTTACGGTGTACAATTATGTTTAGCGCCTAATTCACTTAACTTAGTTGCAGTTTAGACTGATCAATGAATTGGTTCGCTCAAGATTAGATATTTAATTTTTCAACAATAGTTAATATGACCTATATGAGCACCGTATATTCTAGAAAAGACTTAAGATCTGATTTAAGATCTGATTTAAGATCTATGTCATTAATCATGGTAAATTACCCCATCAAAATGAATCACACAGCAGAAAAGAATTAACTTGAAAACCTTATGTGATTAATAGTCTGATAGAAATAGAGATTCAAGATTCGCTTTGAAAACTTTGTAAAAACTGTTTTCACAGATCTCAGCAGGGATCAAATTCTAAAAGACGCTCACTATCAACTTAAAAGTAAAAGTTCCCATAGCCGTCAATTAACGAAAACAAAACATTTGCTCGAGTCTACTCGTAAAATCAGATGAGCGAAATATCTCTTGTGAGGACAAATAATTTTAGATAAGATTGCATTCCTAATCGATGCTCGCTCAGTTAATATCATATTAATGTTGAACATGAGGCACTGATATCAAAAGCGGGACGTGATTTGCAAGCACAGTGGGGATCGTACATGTGTTATTATGTGGGGAAGATAATTTGAGCCGAAACGTGAGTTTATAACGAACGTGTAATAGTAATGCAAGGAATAGATGATTCCAGTATCTACGAAACATAATCACGGGCTCATTGTTTCCAATAAACTTGGACGCGAATAACTTGAATGCTGACGGCATCAGCGCTTAATCGCCTTCACGCTGAGTTGTGGCAATGACAATCTTCTCTTCGCAGAGTTAGCCGAGGTACGAGTAAATGAGCATGATTCATCTACGAGTGCATTTCTGTTTAAGAGGACCGAGCTGCTACTTATTTTTTTTTAGCGTGTTGCTCTCGCTTACTTCATTCTTTACTGTTTATTCATTAATTTCTTCACGAAGCGCTCATGACTTTTGGAGTAATTTATGAATGGAGTCCTCATATAATTCAAACTAACTGACATCCCTATGACTATCGGACCCCACGCAGCACCAGTCTACAGTAGATTCTGAAAGAGATGGCAACCGGCCATGAAATGAATCAATAACCTTTATTGGATGTTAAGTGTACCTGTTATTAGTACTCTCTCCACGTGAGAAGGCGGTTGTAACTTTCTCATAAACTTCTCGTCTCAACTTTTCTAGGCGGCTCTCGCAACCGCAAGAACCTCAAATTAGGCGCATGTTGCAGACAACCTAACTTGAGCGGCCGAGATGGGGACGTACGACTTTAACCTGGAACCCTGAGGCTGAACCATTCCACATCCCAGATGTGAAGTAGGTGAAATCAAATCCCTCACAAAGAATTGCGTTGGGAAACGTAGTCATATATATCACTAGCAACAATTCTTGATCATGAGGTGCGACCCCACTAACACCGTGATGAGAAGAGAATAAACTCGATTAAAATGAGAGAATATGCGTCCCAATAATAACTTGAATGGAATATTTGCCTAGCAATGATTAATTAAAATGAGATTGTCATTCGGTATCGAATATCTACAAAAGAATTGTTAACATTGCATTTTAACCATGACAGGCTCTTCAAAAATTGTTAAATAGTGAAATCAATGTAGTTAATGTATCAGGTCGTATCATAGGCCTGTCCGTTTTCATGTTGTAACAAGTTTGAACTTGTATTATGAGGAAGGGATAATGTTGTGATCGTTTCTGTGTGACAATCACTCTATTGCGGTTTCTCATACACGTTGCAGTGAATATCATTTAGACATTAAAACCAGTTTAATTTTCCACCCTTCAATTAACATGGAGCCGTCAACAGAACACATAAGACACATAATGCTGTTTCAGTTTCACAAAGAATGTAATGCGTCAACAGCTGCCAAAAATATTCAAGAAGTGTATGGTCCAGAAGCAGTTACTGAACCGACATGCAGATGATGGTTCGAAAAGACTCGAAATAAGAATTACAGCCTTGAAGATAGCCCTTGAGAAGGTAGTCCTGTTGAGTTTGACGCAGCTTTATTGCATGGAGGGAACCCTTGCAGCTAATCCTGTAGTATCAGTAAGGCAATTGAGCTCTAAAGTTCATTTGAGTGCAATGACAATTCAACGACACTTGAAGAAGCTGCAAAAAAAAACTTTGGAAGTGGGTGACTTATGACCTCTCTGTTGTTAATCGTCAGCAGCGCGTGAATGTCTTTGCATCTTGCATTCCTGCCAACTGCAAGAACCTATTCTGGATAAAGTTGTTGCCGGAGATAAAAATTGGATTATGCACAGCAATGTTAAACGTCAAATGAATAGCAAGATCGACATGCAAAACCACAATCACAACCAAAACCAGGTCTCCATCCGAAAAAAATACGTGTTTAGTGGAATTTGAGACGAATTTTTAACTACGTGCCTCTTGAAAACAACCAATCACTGCAGAACTGTACTGTCAACAGCTGCAAAGATTAAATACCGCTTTAAAAAAGAAGCGCCCAGCTTTAGTCAATCGAAAAGGCGTCGTCCTTCAGAGATTGACAATTTGCGTCCGCATACAGCACGAATGACTTTGGACACAATTGAAACGCTGAAATGGGAGACATTGATACATCAGCCCTATCCTCCAGATATTACTCCTTCAGACTTCCATCTCTTTAGGAGTCTAGGCAATCATTGAAGGGGAAAAACTTTGAAAGATAAAAACAATGTTGAAAATGAATTGCAGGTCTTTTTTATTCAAAAACCAAAGATTTCTACGAATGCGGCATCAAAAATTGGTTAGTAGGTGGTCAGAAGTTGTTATTAACGATGGAGGATATGATGTTGAATAAATTACTTCTATTTGAAGTGTTTTTATTCTCATCATACTACAGTAGTAAAAAACGGACAGAACTTATGAAATGTCCTGATAATTATTGGTTTAAAAATTGTTAATTTGAAGTATATGAAGGATTGTGCTTAGACTAACGGATGTGAAAAGGGAATGATCAATAAATGTTACCTAACCCTTTAATGCACAAGTTTCACCTGGGTAGGTGAAACTTGTCAAGTTTAGATAAGATTGTACAAATCTCCGAGTTGGAACCTCCTTTAAAACA
>JACJUY010003378.1:23984-75989 GCA_014220935.1 Platorchestia sp. MABIK
AACAAAATGAAAAACCAGCATTCAAGAATTATACAGATAAATCCAACTTTAAACAGACTGAATGCGAGTTAGTCATCGAATCTTTCCCATGCGTGGTAAAAGGCATTTCACCATATTTTCAACGAATGTGAAAATGTATTTCAAGTTTTTCAGTGAATCATTGAATGAATATACTCCAAGTGAAAAGTTGATGTCAGAGTTGCACAAAAAAATACGTACGTAGTGGCATTTAAAGTTTCGAAAGAATGGCAGATATGTAAGAAAACAAGTTGTGTATGTGAAACATGGCATTTTGAAATGATTAAAGAAAGACTTATTATTTTGGCAACCAATGAAAGTTCAGTAAATTGTGTTTTATCAACCATCACCATTAGAATTAACCATTAGTTAAATCCGTCCAATCATGTTCTTTGTGTAACCCTCTTCATTTAAGAGCATAGTCGTTTATTTATCTGAAATGAAAAAATTTTGAAACAATTTCCTCCCTCTTACAAACACTATGTTGAACAAGATGTCACTCACCAAGTGCTAACATATCGAACGGCAAATCAGTTAGAGCGTAAATTTTCCGCAGGACACCCTGCAGTAAACGAATCTCAGAGTATTTCGTTGAGTGTTGAAAGGTTGACGCACGCTAGAGAAGTGCCCCAAGAAGCGTTGGCATGGCTCGGTTGACAATAATATATTTCCGAGTTTTTTTTTAACAATTGGCGGGTTTTTGGTAGATAAGAGCCGGATTTTCCCTCTTAGCAGCCTTTAATAGATTCAGTAATGAATTTTTGCACGGCCTTGACTTGGTCTAACTTGGAAATTTAACGCAAACTAATCAAGCTTAATCTTATTTGATCGAGTAAGAATTTTTTTAACAGAAATTTTCAGCAAGAGGCCCCAAACTTTTTCCCCCGGGATATTCCATGCAGATGTTTTTCCTTTTGCATGCCATTTTCTTCTCCGTCGGTTAATTTTTCTGAAATTGACGAGTTCTGGGATGGTTCTTTAAAAAATTTACAGCAAATCGGTTGAACACTTCTAATGCAGTAATCAGACAACGATTAGGTTAGAAATTAGTTCAAGCCTCCCTACCCGCAACAGATTAGATTAGATGTTAGTTTAAGCCTCCCTAAACGCTAAAAAATTAGCGTTCAAAAAAGAGAAAGGCGGGAGGCACCATCAAGTATGAAGATAAGGGAATGCGGAATCTATGCAGAAGAAGCATAGAAACAGTAAGTTGAAAAAAAAGTTATGAAACACGATAAAAGTTGAAGAAGAAAGTAGTAGGTACTGAAAAAGAGGACAGAAGTGAACCGAAAAAAGATGGTCCTTAAAAAACGAAAAACATATTTCAACATAACGAAAGCCTACCTAACTCTCCGCTCAGGCCCTCACATATTTTACCCCTGGGAGTGCTAATTCCCATAGATAGGATAGTTGTATCCCCCTGAGGGATACAAAGGCGCAACAAAGGCGTTCCAACGAGAAGAAGGAGGAAGGCACCATTTAATACGGAGTTAAAGGAATGCGGAATCTATGCCCAAAGTTCACAGAAAGTTTCTACTAAGTTGAGAAAGAAATTATGAAATAAAAAAAGTTGAAGAAAATAATAGGTGCTGAAAACAGGACAACATTGAACCGAAAAATAAAGGTCCGTAACAAAACAAAAAACCTTTTCTATTTAAAAAAAAGATAGGCCTTCATTACCTTTAGCTCAAGAACTCGCATATTCATCCTGGGAGCGCTTATGTATACTATATTGAGAGCCCTGTCTGTCCGAAGCCAGCCTGTAGTGTGTGATGAGCGTATCTGTGATACAAACTTCATCAACTTTACAACTTCCAGTATAATAATCCATCAGACTCGAGTAGGAATGGCACGTGAATTCTTAGGAAATAGAAACGTGTGGCATGTGATTTTTTTGACGGGTCGTGTGCCTCGGCCTAATCAACTTTCGAGAGATTGATCTTTTTGATTTTTTATGGCCTTTCTTTCATTTCGCCTTCTTTCTCATTTCAAATAAAGGGGGGTGGCCTTGCTCCCATAGAAACAATAATGTATCCCCTACGAGGGGATGTCTTGAATAAGAACTCACACTAATATGTAAATAGTAAAAATACAGCAAACTTATGGTTTCAGACAATTTAAAGAAACTAAGATGTCTACTCAGAACTAGTTTCGTCTAAATATTAAGTACAAACTTTAACGATTTTGGAATCTCTTTTCATCCTAAGGACAAAACCAATTTTGAATAGCCACCTTACTTCTTTTGAGTAGTCCATAGATAATCTACTTTATTTATTATTATTCACATACATATATTTATGTGTGCTGGAGATTTTTCCTAGTTCATTCTATTGTGTTACAGATTAACTTTTTCCGATATTTCCTTAGCTAATGATGAGCGAAAGTTCGAAATGTCCTTTTTAAGTAAATATCTTAAACGATATTCCTCGGTCTATCATATACATTGAGAAAAAACGTAACAAGTTCTGAAAAAGGGCATCAATAAACCGAATAAAATGTTTCAAAAAAACAATTTACCAATTCAATTTCGAATAGAGGAAGGCACACCTAACTTTCAGCTAAGGACCCCACGGTTTCCGTCTGAGTGCGCTAATTCTTATACTGTCTGACACTGTAGATACACTAGAATAATCAGACAAATGAGATGAAGGCCGTCAAAAAAGCGCCGAGGATCCGTCAAACTCTACATGCAGCAGTCTGCAAAGGAAAACGCTCTGGACTGTCGACGTTAAGTCAAATATTCTTCATCAGATTCCTTAACATTCAGAAATACGACAACGGTTGGTTGTGAGGACCGAATCTTGGTGCTGGCGCGGACTTGCTCAGGAGCGCAATTTGCAATAACCCAAGCTGGTATTCAGGCTACCCACCTTTGAGAACAGAGCAGTGAGGGAGGGCGTTCTCCAGCATGGGGGCGGTGCGCAGGCATCGCTTTTCCTCGTGCGGGTGCTGCAGCACGACCACGCGGCACCGCACTCCCCGCAGCGCGGTGCTGTCCACCGCGCAGCACCAGCACACCGAGGCTGGACGGCTGCACCACACAACACGAATGTGGCTCAACAAGTACTACACGACAACACGAATGTTACTCAATGACGCACGCTCGCAAAGCTGCACGCGACAGTACAACATGCATGTAACAACGTAATGCACCAGCAACACATCACATCTAAACACCCGCAGCACGTGTGCTGTAAAACGACACATGAACAAAAATAAAACACGTGAAACACCATAACACGTGTGAAACAACACACATGCAAAATCACAATATATGCGCAACATAATTCCGAGCCAATACACATACCAACTCCTAGATGACGATTTAAGTTTTACAGCACTTTACTAATTTCGCAATTGAACCTCCAGTTTTTGCAATTTTTGCATGACAAGTTTTTTAAACAAGACAACCACGAAATTAAAATGAATGTATGGAACTGATTTTTGAGGGATTCACAACGGTGTATTCGCCTCCTGTCGACAGAAACGGATGATGCAGCCGTGCACAGCCAAATTTGAGAGAAAATAATTCAGTCTCAAGTTTGAATAACTGACGCTATTGTCTGTTTTCAAGCATCTTCCATTAGGAATTTATGCTTTTAAATTGAAAATGAGTTTCTTTTCAAATTCTAAAAAAATGCCAGCGCTATTCATTTGATGCTACATTCAAAAGCTAGTTTACGAAGAGTGTCCCGTAGTAAGTTTTTCGTCATGTGGTAATGAGGCAGAAGTTGAATTACTTGAGACAAAGAACACAAATTTGTTGTCTGTAACACATAACCGATTATTAATACTTTCAACGGCGGAACGCGAAAAGAAGGCTTTCCACACTAGGAGCAGATGCAAAAAAAATCGAGCATTCGCTTACTTCAGAGAAACATGTAAACTAATAAACATATTCTGAACAACAAAAATAAGCCCCCAAAAAACACACAAGCTTTTTTTTGCCAATTTTGTGTGAATACTTATATTTTAAACTTTTGACTCAAATTTCATTGCAATTTCTGCTCATTCATCATCGCAGTGAAAATAAATATCCGCACGGAGTGCAGCCAAAAAAGAATAACTTCAGTAAGTTGGCTGACAATAGCCGCCACAAGAGGAAAATGAAGCAGCGAGAGCATCTCAACAATGTAGATAGAAAGTGAAGAAAGAGAACTGTCATTGACATGCCACGCCGGCTTCATTACGAGAAAGACAAAGAGGATACAGAGATAAAAGGATGAAAAATTACAACCACAACCTCTTCAGGTTGCTGGTACAACTGATTCTGTTGTAAGTAGCCAACACAGAAGACCTACTGACGAGAGTAATTCTTCCCAATATCTTAACATTACTGTCAAGATTAGCCTAGCAAAGAATTGATTAAAGATTGATTGTAAGTTAACTAATACTCCCAAATATAAAATATGTTCCCAATAGTGGAAAGGGGAAGGCCTCATTTAGCTAGGAATTAAGGGAACATGGAATCCATGCACAGTGGCGTTTTCACACAGGATTTCTTGCGCATTGAGGCTGGAAGATAGACAGGAGTCTGCGTAACTATAAGGTGAAGAAAATAGGCTATGGCACTGAAAAAAAAACAGTGAATCGAGAAATGGCTGTCCGTAATAAGACATAGACCACTACTTCTACAAAAGAAAAATTGACTCAACCTAAGTTGGAGACCTCATTTGTTCCCCTCGGAGCACTAATTCTCACGAATACAATATTTGTATTCCACTGAGGAGACCACCATCAAGTTCCCGTGAGAAAAGCTCAAATATCCAACACCCTATATCAGAGCGTGATACCAACGCGCAGGTCTTACTTGCAGGAGAGGCACATGGGCCGCTTGTGCTTGCGGCCGATCTCGATGTGCACGAGGGGCGCCAGTCGCTCCAGCTCCCCTCCAGCGTCCTCCAGCAGCTCCTCCGTCATCGTCTAAGTCTGCATCTGGTAACTACCTCTACTGATACAAATTCTTCCGCTCCCACAGCTACAGGGAAGCACAACAAACAGACGACTTGATGAATTAGCTAGCAACAGATCCGGATGTATCTCGCAAAAGAGAACACAAAAAGAACTGAATACTTGGCTTCGTGTAGCATACGTTCTGTCGCCTTCACCGTGCGACCACAGAACTAAGGCAATTAAGAGGCCACCGGAGAAACTCAGCGCGTAAGAATAAGGCAACAAGACCCAGAAGAATCTTTATAGAACGCACACTTAGATGCGTTTTCACAGCGCGCAATGGATTTGCCTCTTCAGCACACAACTCTACAGTCACAGCAAACCACAACCCCTGCAAAGTCACGTGTTCTTCAATGGCCCCAAACGATTCTAGAATATATCATAAGATTAACGCACAAAATGGCGATACAAACTTATAAGAAGCCAATGACATGAACGCATAAGAAAAGCAGCCCTCATCGGATATAATTCAATCTTCAGATGCCAACCATGAACATGAAAATAACGGAACCCAACTCCATGGACCAGCCGCTGTACAACTCGATTCAACAGCGAGAGATCGGCTACAACACAACTCGAATCTACAGCACATCGAAACGGAGAAACTGATTCATAGACAGCCACTGGGCAAACCGATGAACCTAGCTCAGATCAACTAACTAAAGTAACGGCGCCCTCAAGAGATTAGATTATAGGTTAGTTTAAGCCTCCCCAACCGCTACAAAAAAAAGAGCGTATCAAAGAGAGGAAGCAGGAAGGCACCATTTAGGATGGATATTAGGGAATGCGGAATCTATGCAGAAGAGGCATAGAAACAGTAAGTTGGGAAAGAAGTTCATGAAACAAGATAAAAGTTGAAAAAGAAAGTAGGTGCTGAAAACAGGACAGTAGTGAACCGAAAAAAGGTGGTCCTTAACATAACAAAAAAAAAGCATTTTATTTCAACAAAAAGAAGGCCTCCCTAACTCTCAGCTCGGACCCACACATATTTCTCCCCTGGGAGTGCTAATTCCCACAGATAGGTATGTAGTTAAAAGAAAAACGGTAATCATTGCATAAGATGTGTCCCCACGCTCCGCGTATGGAAACAGCAAGACTGAAGGTAGTTTGTAAACATGACATAAGTTGAATAAGAAATTAATAGGCGCTTAAAACCGGACAACCTTGAACCAAAAATGGTGGTTGGTAATAAAGAAAAAGCCTATTCTATTTCAACAAAAAGATGGTTGGTAATAAAGAAAAAACCCAATTCTATTTCGACAAAAAAAATGGTTGGTAATAAAGAAAAAACCTATTCTATTTCAACAAAAAGAAGGCCTGCCTGAACTTCAGCTAAGAGCGTCACAGTTTCGCCCTGGGAGCGGTAATTCCCATAGATACTAAGGTTGAATACTCCTGAGGGGATTATATTCTCATTTTTGTTAAATTACAACCACGCAAGGACTTTCTCAAGTCTTGGTTAAACCAAGTCAAGCTCTTTTTCATCCTATTGCACTCTAAATAATTATTTTTTCCCTTGTTCTGAGAAAAAATTAACACGTAAACGACATTTGTACTGTTGCTACGGTTGGTTAGATTAGGTTGTAAGTAACACTGTAAAATCCACTTAACAGCTCGAACACATTTCTATCCTTTGTGAGCAACGCAAAAAATTAAATAGCAGGAAAATATTTTACCCTTAGCGCTAAAATCTAATCTACAATGAAAACGGTTGTTAACAATTGAAATGTTAAGCATTTGTGCTGGTATATAAATGAGCAATATACCTTGTGGTACACACATGTACCACACTACGTAGTCGACGTGTCAAGCTCCCCAGAAAATCCCTGAATTCAGGACGATTTTATGCGGATTCTCCCTACAAGGAAGATTGCTCACAGCACGCAGCCCTCGAAACCTAGCGCGTGTTTCAGTCCCTGGGCACCGACGCGAACAAACATAGACCCAACATTACCCAGAGTGTGCAGGTCGCATCACATTACACCAGTTAACCAATCAAAATGCATGCTTAGCACGTCTGCACAACAGGGTTGCTCCGGCCACTCCCCTCATCGCTGCACAATGACGACAGGTCCATGAGCGGCTTGCACTGCAGCAACCTGCCAGTGCAGTTCCCGAGGGCCGACAGGGAGGGGGCGCCAGTCCCCTAGAGGCGGCAGGACTCCGAGTTGCTATGTTACACGAGAATAGGAGTTGGCGTCTTTCGAAGACGTCGCAATAATATCTGATGCATATTGTGTAGCCATGGTTTAAAAACCAGCGACGCAAAGCGCATGTTAAATGAAGCATTTCTCACTGAAGTGTACAAGTTAAAAGGAAGCAAAATGAACGGATGCCATGATTCGTAAAATAATTTTGAACGATTTGATTGTGACAAATAATCAACAAATATATTCTATTCAATTGGTGAAGCGTAATATTCGAGTTGAATAAAATAAAGAGTACATATATCATTCGCCGCCAGAAATAATATTTTAAAGTCAGTTGCGGAAATGCTTAAGTTAAAGAACAAAATCATTTTGAAGCTGTTTCTCAAAGATGAATTTTAATTATACACCAATATATGTGAAAACTCACACGTGAATTATAACGAGCTGCTAGCAAGGGACGTAACCTCGATACATCTGTAACTGAAGTCCTGCCGCCTCCTTTGCCCTGTACAATACAAGCCACCACGTTGTGGAGACTTTTTTCTTTGTCCGCCAAGTTCATGGGCCTCGTAGTCTACTGCAGGCTTGGTAACAAGTACGGCTTCACGTACAACCGACGGTGACAATAAAATAAGATTGTTTGACTTTATAAGTTAGTTTAAGCCTTCCAACCACAGCAAATGTGTTCCTAAGAATGGAAAGAGGAAGGCACCATTTAGTATGGCATTAAAGGAACGTGGAATCTACGCACAAAGTGGGTTCCCACACAGAACCCTACGCATAGAAACAGCAAGTTAAGAAGGAAGAGGAAAAAGATTAAGAAAAGATAGTGAAGAAGGTATGAAAACTGAAAGCAGTAAAGTGGGCAAGAAAGAAGTCCCGAAAGCTTATCTATAGCTAAAATAACCTAACAGATTCTCTTTAGAGGCACTAGTCCCCACAGCACGAGATAAACAAATCTTAATAACCTCGAGCGATTGCCTATCCTATCTCCAGAGGGGACAGTGACAATAATAAAATTAAATTATAGATGGATAATGAAATCATAGCATGGTAGAGTTGCTCGCGAATGTTGCTTCCAAAAGTGGCCAGTTTTTCTCATGCGGATGGGACAATAAATATCAGACCTGAAACGAAATTTAATTAAAATGTATATCCTCGAAGCCTGGTTGCTTACACTGCTGTGGGTATTGATCGGATCAGCACCAACACACTAAGAAAATAACTAGCAAGAGAAAAATACCAATCCTTCAGCATATGGAGAAAACAAGGTAGACAAGTTTTGATCAAATAATTTTGACAACCAGCACTGCTATACCGGCTACACAACGTTATAGATATTCCACAACCCTAAGCCCCACTGTCGACACATACTCAGCCGAGCAAGCATGAGAGTCCTGCCCGCACGTAGGGTGCACCAACTCCTTTGCACCAGAGATACCCTAAGGTACACTAAATCATAACCAGATAAAATAGTAAAAGGTTGACAAGAAACCATATCTTTAGATATTTACTGATGAGGCAACAATACAACAAGAAACGCAGGAACAAAGAAAAAATGCGTAAAGTGAAGACACAATACACCACAGTGCTCAGAAAAATAAACAACATATCTTACACTAAAATAAGAAAGGGCACAACTGGAGAGAGTAGGAATGCACAATAAAATTGAACATCAATGTTGTTCAGACACAAACTTAGCATTAACACGCTGGATGCAAACAAGTAGTACAAGCTGCCATTCTAAATTGGACACAAAACCTTTCTAGTTTAATATCACAGGCCATGCTTAGATATTATGCTTGATATATACATACCAACAAAAAATTATGAAAAGTAGAAAAGACGTTTCTCAAAAAGGGGATAGATACACGGTTATGTATTTTCTTATACGGACTAACGATTTTTTCCCACCACAAGAATGCCAATTATAGTCTTCCAGAATGAAGTCGATAAAACATTTTATTAGAAAATGTGAAAAGATAATTCACAGCACTTTTCAGAGGACAATATATGGCGATGCGAGATGAAAACATAACTCATAGAGGTATAGATGGATATGATAATTATGGTGGATGCATGACCCAACTTGAGTGATGGAAACTGCCCGATGAAACCCGGGCCGTGCCGGTCTCATCTTGAAGATTGCTACTGAATGATATGGGGAACATAACCGTGATACATGAGATATACCAATGACAGATGCGTGCTATTTTAAGTTAAAGGTTAAGACTTCTCAACCTAAACAGTGGATATAATAACTTACAATCCGTTTGTGTTATGGTAAAGGTAACACAATTACCCATAGCATAGCATGTTATTGTGGTTGTGCACTTTTTATTTTACACAAAGTAATGTCTCACCAGAAAGAAGATGACAAATTTCAGTGAAATTATTCCGAAAGTAACTTAGAATTTCTAAGTGACTCAAATAAGATTAGATGTTAGTTTAAGCCTCCCTAACCGCAACAAAGACGTTTCAAAGAGAAGGAGAAGGAAGGCGCCATTAAGTATGAAGTTAAGGGAAAGCGGAATCTATGTACAAGGTGCATAGAAATAGTGAGTGGAGAAATAAGCTTATGAAACAAAATAGAAGTTGAAGGAGAAAATAGTTAGCGCTTAAAAACTGGACAGCAGTGTACAAAAAAAAAGATGGTCCGCCGCAAAACAAAAACTATTTATTTCAACAAAAGGAAGGCGTACCTAACATTTAGCTCGGGACCTTACATATTCTTCCTGGGAGCGCTAATACCCATAGGTACAATAGTTGTATCGCCCAGAGGTGCATGTGACTGATCACCATAAGTGAGAATGTATCCTTAAAAAATCACTCTCAGCAATAATAATAATTCATTCATGCTTGCGGCACCAATTTAAGCAACAGGACTGAAAAGCACCATACACAAGCGCACTGTAGAGCAGAAATGCACTTTTGCGAGAACGAATTATTACATTAGCCAGTTCATGACTCCTCTGCCACAACAAAAGCAATCTCAGGAGAGCAGAGAGAAGGGATCATAGGGCATGGACTGTGGCAAATAAATGAATCTCTGCGCAAGGTATGTTCCCACATAGAAAACCCTGCGCATAGAAACACTAAGTTAGAAAGGGAAGAAAACAAACAGACTAAGACGAGACAGCGAAGAAGGTGTGAGAATTAAAAGAAGCAAAATGGACACGAAACACAGAAGTCACGGACCTTTATAGCTGAGGATAAACAGTATGCGCACAGGGAGCGTCAGCAACCATAGCATAGAATATACAAACTAACCAACATAAACCTTTTGCCTTTTTCACGCCGCTGAGAGGCACGTCAGAAACAAATTAGAAAAATGCAAGACGGTTAGCTTATTGTTTAACGATACAATAGAAGGAAACAGGAAGGTGCGTCACAAGCCAATGAAGCCCGCGTTAGCTTCTGTTCGCTTTGGTGATAAACCAAGAGTTACTACAAGAAATTGAGTACTATTATATTTTATGGAGTACACGAACAAATGAAGAAGCAAAGCTCATTTTAGCGTGAATAAATTTTACTTTGCATCGAAATCAGCAGACAACTAGTCCCCAAAAAATCCTGCTCATGCAACTCGTTAGTTGCTACCCAATTTACCATCCTACCCCCATTGACGAAAACTAATTTATTTCAACGAAAACATGTTTTTATTCTTATGAACTGTATATGAGAAGTTGTAGCACACAGTTTCAGTTTGCAATGCGTAGTAAATTAGTCTCCATAAAGATGCACAAACTAGTCTGTTCTTGCCGGCCTAACCAATTCGATGGTGACGCCCTACATCTGGGAACAAGCACGCATTTGAAACGCATACTTGGGAACAACTATACCGTTCCATAATAATAAAACAAGAAACCCACGATTTGCCCGCAGTTTTCGTCATTACAAGGTGGTAAGGATGCATTGTGCTGCAACGTCTGGGAAGTCCAGTCAAGCACACCGTCGAAGAAAATTTCTCGAACAATAATTAGGGTCAGAAAGTGGTCAATTGAAGTATTGGTAAATAAGGTCAAGAGCCATGCCGTTAGCCAGTAATTAGGAGCAACACCCCTGAAAGTAGAGCTACCATCATTCATCTGAAAGGATGTAGGGCTGGATAGAACTTCATAAGGAAAGAACTAGCGCATCTGAAGTGACAGAGGAAGGAAGAAACTACACCCGGAACGACACTGATGCAGCGCTGCCCGGAGCTGGGGAGAAATCCGTTAGTCCGAGCAGGACTTGTTCCGCCTCCTCCTGGAGGGCCTCCGCCTTCTCCAGCAGCAGCTCCTGAGACGTGAGAGGTTGCGCACTACACACGAGTTCTGGGTTCATCTTACACAAAAATTCGCACTTGCAATTTTTCAAAAGAATCAACACTTAATGCGAGTGTCCAACAGCCAGCATCAACCCCATTTTATATCGCATTCCCTCTAACTCTCTGATACTAGATTAGTCCCTTTCATACGACGATGATTACATGTTTTATTGGACCTTAGCAGTCATGTCATCAATGTTGCCAAGGTAGTAGGAGATTGTGTCCCTATTACATCATACGTTTCCTTTACTTACCAACAATTCTTTCAGATAACTTTAACACACTACTTTGACAACCGCTCATATTGCTAACAAAAAAAATTACAAAATGAGAGTCATATTCACATCTCTAGCTGTTTCTAGTTTAAGAATCCAGTAACGAGAAGTAGAGTAAACTCAGATAATGCAATGCCCGATCACTATCGTCCCCTACTGTAATCCGTAATTGTGTTACAAGGGTGTATTATGGTTGTATTTTCAGTAATTATGTTCCAGTATCAAGGCTGAAGGCCGACCTTGGCGCTGTGCACGATCTGAGCAGCAGTGGTGCTAGGCAGGTGGTGCACCGCCTTCACCAGCTCGTCAGGGTCCGCATTGGCGACGGCGTGCAGGTTGGTGTAGCCAGCAGAGAACATGAGCCGAGCACGGCCCTGTCATGGTCGCGACACCATTAGCTACAGCTTATTAAAACTCAGTTAGGATGGCAGCTTAAGATGTAATTTCCAAGCTGAAGAGGTGTCAGAATACCATGTGCAGCAAAAAGTACGTGAAAAAATGGCAAATCATAAGCTAAAGTATTTAAAACGTTTTATATTTTGTTACAATTAGCATTCACTGCAAAAGCAGTGTAATAGCCAATGATGATCACCGCCCATTAAAAAAAATGCACCTAATGTACTACAGAAATTATCAGGACTTTAAACAAACAGGAATCCGTCGTACAGACATGTCCGCTTCCTTTCTAAAAAAAACTAGACTGAACATCTAAAATGTAACCTACATAGGCCAAGACCTGAAACGCGTAACAAATATTTACATCAGAAACTGCTAAATTTCCTGCTGGAAGCTCAAAATGAATGTCCGAAATAGAGACAGCATGCGCGAGAATGTTGATTGTGCAGTCACTAATGAACGTATCCTCACGGAGAGAAAATGGGAAATTCTGGAGGAGCGAGAAACGCAAAATTCCCAACATGCGCTGGGAAACATTTCCATGAGCAGATTTGCATGGAGGGCGCACAAAGTCCTTCAAGGCATGTACGCAACCAAAGAGAATGCAGGTCACAGGATGCTAATGCCCAACGCTACAGACAATGATGTAGCAGCTGTCAAATTGCGAGAATAAGAAAATGAGGTACAAATCAGCACTTCTAACTACTACACTCGAATATCGCAATTTTTTTTGAACTTGTTTCACAGTTGAGTCAATAATAAATCAATAAATAATACAAGAAACTGACAGCATGGACATCTAAAAGCAAAACTTTTTGTTGGGAAATTGTAAAAATCATTCGCCAGATGTACATTAGTTAAACTAAATTTTTCTCATATTCCAAAAGAGGCTCATCTTACATGCTTTGATGGGAAAAAGCACTTGTACAGCGATGAGACTGTACAGAACACAATACATTTTCTGGTCCTGTGCTCCACAGCACAATCACTGATCACATGCACTGGAGGTAGGCTCAGTCTTATGCTCTCGGAACAGATTCCAAGTGTCATCTACTTTCAAGTCAGAGATTTTTGGCTAAAAATAACGATACAATTTTTACGAACAAACTTTCAGAAACACCCCCCTTTCAAGTCTAATTATACACAACTAAAATGCTAAAATAGTTGCGATCAAATTTAAAAAAAACCTATTCCTAAGAATAGAAATGGAACAGTTATTTCAAGACAGCCATGAAAGGCACATTTAGAGATAGAAATGTTCCACACCAACTTGACGGCGGGCAGGTCCATGAGAGGCAGCAGATGAGCAGAGCAGCAGCCCGAAAGCTGGCGGGAGAAGCTCACCAACAAATCGCGGAATGCCCACAGCTCCTCAAGCTCCTGTACATGAGTACAAGCTCCATTGTTATACTGTGTTCACCATCACACCTGACACACTGGTCAGTGATATGAGGTGTACGTTGTCTCAGTCAACTACACTGAGGAAATTTTAAAAATAACATATAGGTCTACAATTCAACCCTCAAATGAAAATAAAACAGCTTTACAATTTTTGAAATACAAGCACATCTAATTTAAAAAAAAAAAATTTCCACGTAAAATGTGTCAGGTATAGCTATTTACAAGGAAAACAAAAAATGTAAATCCAAGAATATGACAAATGTTCAGTTAATATCGAATCCGAACTCCTGCAAAACGGCACAAAGGTGTTCATTTCAGACTGAAGTTGTAAATTGCACTCAGGGAATAATTCAGCTTAATATACTGCGCAGAGGGCTACATGAATAATGAAATTCTGCACAGTTCATTCAGCATTCAAAATTTGAGAAATCGTTCACGCTTTAAAAAATATTTACTTGACAGAAATGATGGACACACGAAGCAAAGGCAGCAGCGGCGCCCAAAGTGCGCTGCAGCAGCCCCCTCGGCACCTCGAACCTGCTGGACACCGACCATACGTCCTCTCCCGCCAGGAGGCGATGGAGGATGATGGCAGCATTGAACCTCTTGACCACTTCACTTGAGAGCGTTTTGGCTTTGCCCATCGCCACCTTGGAAGCGACCGCTTCACCAACTCCAATGAGCTCGGCCGCCTGAACCTCGTCCCTGAGCAGGCCGCAGTAAGCCTGGTAGAAGGCCTGAGGTACGAGGGGCAGCTCGTGCGCCGCGCTGTACGGCGTCACCAGGTACAGGAGGTGCAGGCGGCTGTGCACGGCCAGGCTGTTGCGGGCAACCATCAGGTCCTCGTACAGACGGCTCGCAATGCTCAGCTCTATGCAGCCTGAGGCAGTTGTCAAGGGACAAATTAATTCAAGATTTACCTGAACTGCTCATCAGCCTAAATAACTCTTTCTGTGAAATGAGAATTAACGTAGAAACACAAGTATCGCATTCTACCTAACCTTTTAAAATTACAGAATATAAATTGAGCACTTGAACTATGCAGTTTTTAAACCTGATGTAAAATTACTTCACATTGCCATCTGAACGGAAGTCCAGATTTTACATTCCTGGGCATTTCTTTAACCAAGATGATCTTCATCATTCTGATTAATTGATTATTATAAATTAGTTTTAGCCTCCTTTACCACTACAAAGATGTTCAAAGAGAAGAAAGTGCTAATTCCCTTAGATACAATAGTTGTTCTTCGTCATTCTTTGCATGCTGCTCTTCACAGTTGATGCAAAAGTGTTAGCAACAAAAATCCGAATTCAATAATTGGGCCGAGCAACTTGATGCCAGCGACGAGATGAAAATACCTGAGAACAAATTTAATTCATATAACGTAAGGGTAATTCATATATAACGTAAAATACACACCGTAAGGATACTTGGAACAACCCCTATCAAATTGTTACACAAACGATTAAGGTTCTGAAATACCTCATTTCATTCATTATACCCTTTAACAACGAGTTTACTCGGCGAAGTGATGATGAAATGACGCATATCACTGCTTACGAAATTGTAGAACTCTTAACAAGATGTAATGTGATCCCTCAGGAGGCAAACTATAGGTAATAAGTTTTGGTTAATAAGGTTTCCTTTTTTATGCTATGAGGACTCCGGACCCCAGGGGAGATAATGTTCGGTAACTTTAGGTATAGATAAGATCTCGGGGCTCCTATCTTTCGTACACCACGCTCCTTTCAGTTTTCATGCCTTCGCATTATCTTCGTCAATTATTCCTCTTCCCTCCGAGTTTGTCGTTTCTATACCCTGGGTAACCTGTGTGGGAACACGCATCTTGCGCGTAGACTCCTCTTTTACTACAGTCTATCCTAAATGCTCTCTTCCGAACTTGTTGTTCCCATACATTGGCAATCATGTTTGGGGACACACTTTGTGCAAAGATTCCTCATTTTCTACAGTTCATACTAAACGCTCCTTTGTCTTCGGTCTTTTGAGATTGCCTTTGTTGTGGCTGGGAAGTTTTGAACTAATATTATAAGATCTTGAATTATCCGCAATGAAACGGCAACTACAGAGCCATAGCTGTTAGACTTATTGCAAGTTTTATTTTTGGCACTCGGCAGCACTATCCCACAAAGATGACGCTACTCGCCTAGTTGTAGAACAACTGACCTTTGATGGCCGCCCGCCCCAGCCGGCTGACGACGAGCGTGTGGTGAGGAAGGAGGGCTGTGGTTATGCGCAAGTTCGGGTCTTTCAGATCCTCCAGGAGATACTCGGCCGTCCCTGGGCTTCCAGCAGAGCTAGCACTGCTGCAAGCCATTGTCTGAGAAGCGTCAGAGCTCAGCGCACCTGGGCTATTAAGTCCTGTGCTTATTGAGCTTGTACCACACACCGAAGACTGGCTCTTGTTCTGGGCAGCCGGAGAAGTGGCAGAGTCAGCAGCGGCGGTGTCTTTGATCCGCAACATACCAAACGACCGTAGTTTCTCCAATACATCCACTACCTGTTAAGGCAATCGGAAACCACTAATAATACAATAAGCAATTCAACAGAGGGGAATAAAATTTGTTCAACACATGTAAAACATCCTAAGTGCATAAAAGTTAACAAGTACTTTATTTCAACCAAATAAAAAAATGTCTTTCCTTGATCATTCCACCACCCATGCAACGTTTACAGTGATTCTTAATAATGCAAAATATTCATCTTGAAAACAGAATAAAGAAATATTGCAAGAAATTATCGTTTCATGTTGTCACTATAAATGAATTTGATATGAGAACCGACATTCGGTCCCGCGCTGGTAGCACCGTTTATTCAAGCTTTAAAAATTTTTTCATTCCAAAAAAGAAAGAAATCTTTGCAAAAAGCTAACGTTATACGAAACCTAGTGGTACGAACTTCGAAAGTAGATAAAAAGTAGATAAATAATAGATAAAAGATAAACAAGTGCGACTTTTTTTTTTATATTCCAAACTTTCATCGTTTTAGATATCGAATCGTGAAGTTGAGTAAGGTCTATCTAACTATCATGGGGCAGCCCACAGAGTCTTAGAAGGTGGAAACTTGTTAAGATTGCACACATTACAATTACAGTAAGTGTTCAATATCTCCACCAACAACGTCAATGCAAGTTTGGTACCTACAAAGAAGCAATTTTATAAAACGCTAAAAATCACGTGGATCATCCGCAATGAATCCTACGGTCAGAACTATTTTTGTAATAAGATCCACTTCTGTCTCCACTGAGGTCTCATAAATACAACTCTTCATATGGCCTCATACACTCCCACAGTTAGCATTAGAATAAACAAACAAAGCCATAATTAGCGGAACTAAGATAATACAGAGGTTTAAAAATATTAGAGAATCAAAATCTTTACGATTCGATAATTCAAAAACGATGGTTTTTGGATTTCTGCCTATTCCTGAAAAGTTCGTTCTTTGGGTTTTTATATCTATCGTAAACTTTGAAAAGTTTTCAACCACACTGCACACACAATAACTGACGGAACCTTCGCGCTTTTTATTCGACGGTATCTAAAAGCCACACTTTTGCATCATTAAGTCCACGAGTCCATCAAAAGAGCGAGCGAGGTTAACAACCAGAAAATAAGGCTGACCATAGAGTGCAGGTTGACATGCCGCTGCTGAGCCTGGAGCGCCATGAGAGAGCACTGCACGAGGTCCAGCGCCTGCGCCAGGTTGCTCACAAGGCCCAGGCCAATGGAGGAGAAGACCAGGTCCCGCAGCCCGCACCTCGACGTCAGGGTCGTCTCTCTTTGGCTGCTGCTGCCGCTGCTCTCGCTCGCTACTGCAATGTACGAGTTGCCATGCAAACTGAACATATCAGATTAGATTATAAGTGGGTTTGGTCTTCCCTAAACATGAAAAGGTGGTCGCATTAAGGAAGGAGGAAGTCAACATTTAAAATGGAAATAAAGAAACGGGAATCTTCGCAAGAGGCGTGTTCCCATACCCTGCGTATTTATGTAAACAGCAAGATTAAAACAAATTTATGAAACAAGATAAAAGTTGAATACAAAAGGAAAAAGGGTAGCAAGACTACGATAGCAGTGAACCCAAAAAAGATAGTTCATAACAAACCAAACCCCTATTCTATTAAGAAAAAACAGCTCAGAATCTCAAATCTTCCTCCTAGCCCTAATTACGTAAGATACAACAGTTGTATCCCACTGAAAGAACTGCACATTTCTTCGTTTTACTTCCTACAGTCCCTGACGCCAATGTTATGAAATAAACTTCTGACGTTTTACAATAAGTAATAGTCGCGGAAAAGACCGCATATACAGTGGGTGGCGAAAGTGTTCGACACATTGATTTTTCATCTATATTTCGAAAAAGAGGAAATTGATTCAATTGAAACACACACACACACACAAAATATACAAATAAACATTATCTATCCAAACGTAAGTGTAAGCTACAAAATTTTGCCCAGAAAAAGATTTTATAGACAAAAATCAAAATTCTACCTGCGCAAAAGTACTGAACACAAACTAATAATATTTACTAGCATAGCCTGTTCTGTCTCACAGCTTCCAGTCGTTTTCCACAGTTTTCTACAAGTTTCTTACATGAACTGTTTGACAGTTTCATCCGTTCTTCCTCACAAACTTTTTTTCAATTGTTTGATATTTTTTTCGATCTCTTGCATGTATCCTCAACTTCAACTGTATCCATAAATATTCAATAGGATTAAGATCCAGTGATTGGGTTGTCCATTCAAAAACATCAATGCCATTCCCAGAAAACCAATCTTTAGTTATTTTAGCTTTATGCTTCGAATCGTTGCCATGTTGAAATACGAAATCACATCCATATCTTAAGCCGTGGCCCTTTGTGGAAAACAGGTCGATAAAATTTCCCTGCAGTTTCCGGCATCCATTGTTCTGTCAATTATTTCCATTTCTTATACTCCCCAAATCATCATATTTCCGCTTCCATATTTGACAGTGGGATTGGTGTTTAAAGGTTTATATTCTGTCCCCTTTTCCCTCCACACGTGTATTGTCAAGTTTCTTCCAAAAAGCTATTTTCATTTCATCAGACCAAATTACCTTCTCCAGTCATCATTTGATGCCAACTGACACCTGTTAACATAATTGAACAGGTCTCTCACGTGTTTCTTCTTCAATGAGCCTTTCTTTGAGTTCTTGAATTCGGGCCCTAACGCCTCAATGATCTCCTGTTCGTATCCTTCCTCCAACCCAGGCATTTTTCAGATTATTCTGAATTTCTTTGCGAATCAAGAAGAGTTATTTCTTCACATTACGAACAATGACCCTATCAGTTGCCTCACTCAATTGACGAGGACGATCACTCCTTTCAATATCTTTTGTTGTATTTAACTTTTCCCATTTTTGTGCAACAGTACCAATTGTACTCACCGGCAATATTGAATCTCGACCAATTTTTCTATACTCTTTACCATCTTTGTGAAGCATTATCATCTTATTTCTTGTTTCATTCGATAACTCCTTGGTTTTAGCCATTTGCAAATGTGCAAGTTGCAGTGGAAGTTTGGAACTATTGCAGGCCGCCCAGTCGAGCGAATAATGTTTACAATGAGTAGTGGGAGTGTTTAGAGTGGCTTAAACGGTAGATGATGTCAATATGAAAAGGAAATCATAAAGAAATGCAGATTTTATCAAATTTCCGTGAGTATTCAATACTTTTGCGCATGGGGTTTTTTGATTTTTAGAACAAAAATTTTTGGGGGGGGGCAATGTTTTCTTAGTTTACACCTATATTAAGATAGATAATCGCCATTTGAACATTATATTCTGTTTGTTCCAACAAAATTGTTTTGCTCGTTTTCGATACATAAAAAAAAATCAATGTGACGAATACTTTTGCTACCTACTGAATGAGCCCGCAAGGCTTATTACAATAGATCCAATAGTTGTAGCCCTGCTGAGGGGGGAGAAAATTCAAAAGATCGTCTCTACTTGTGCAGCACTACTTCTCTCTCGTTTGTCTTTCGCAAGCTTCTGGAGCCACATAGATTTAATAGCCAATAGCAAACGACTTTAACTACTTATTACAAAGAAATACTTCAAAAAACATTCCTCAACTGTTAGCTTAATTAAACACCCTTAATTAAAATACCCTTTGGAGGTCATGGTTAGGGCAAAAAAAAGCACTGAAAATAATAGCACGTAATTTTTTAACTCAATGCCTTTTTCGTGCAAGTCGTTGAGAGGTATCCTATTTCACGTATACTTTCAGATGGGCACTCAATAGCAATATATATTTTAATATAAAAAAGGCTAAAATTACACGCAATATTTTGACAGTCTCTTACATCACTCCTGCCCTAGTAAGACTCAATCAACTTACCAATACTTATTGTCAGTATAAACCCTGACGTTGCTTCAGGTTATCTGTTCTTTCACTCTTGTACAACATAATATTTCTTCTTTTCTGCAACCCCGGCATAAACCTTTTACATCTTTCTCATGATGCAATGATTAGATTAGATACTAGTTAAAGCCTCCCTATCCGCGTTCCAGAGAGGGAGGAAGGCACCATTTAATATGGAGTTAAGGAAACGCAGAATCTATGCACAAGGTGCATAAAAACAGTATGTTGAGAAAGAAGTTTTTGAAACAACTTGAAAGTTAAAGAAGAAAGTAATAGGTGTTGAAAAACAGAACAGCAGTAAACCAAAACAGATGGTCTATAATAAAAAAATATTCTATTCCAACAAAAGAAAGACCCACCTAAGCTTCAGTTCAGGACCTTGCATATTCCCCCTGGAAGCGCTAATTCCCATGGATACAATAGTTGTATTCCCCTTAGGGGACAGACATGATACAATGATCAAGGGGTTCAATTTTCAGAAGCACAAACACCCGGAAATAGGCTTCAATCGTAAGAGCTTCCACGCTCTGTCCCTGACCTGTACTGCCGGAGGAGCCAGCAGCTGCAGTAGGGCCCGGCCATGCAGCAGACCCCAAGCGCCGGTTGTACGCCTGAGGAGGAGGGCGGGCTGTGGCGTGGCTGTAGGGCGCCGTTGTATCATCGGCCGCGTCGCAGAGGCGGGACAGGCAAGTCTCCACAGGGCCGCGCACCAGGTTTGGAATCTAAACACAGTGCACCAAATACATATTATAGATGCAACCCTATGGTGTTTTATTTCTGATGGAAAAACAGAGGTATACCGTAGTGCAGCAGTGACAGTCAACTTGCCAAATATAAACATTATATCGGGTACACAGCATTCTAATTGATCAACTTCCTATAGAGCACAGAACTCGAAAATCCCGGGATTTTAGGATGACAATCCCGGGAATTCCGAGATTTCTTTATATTATTTACATTTGTGCTATGGTAATTTATTGCCCATGTCCATCGCAGTACTTGGCGATTTAGGGAGCGAAAACCTTTATCTGAGAAGCATTCTCTAATGAATTCACTTTTTGTAACTGTATTTACTGGCACATCATCAACTGCTACAAGCTTGGTCACGTGTTCTTCCGGAGTACTTTGGTGCACCGTTATTAATCTTGTTTTTTTCTATTTTTTAGGTTTAATGCTTTCACTACTGCTCTCCCTGGAATGAGGGCGCTTTGTTCCAATAAGAATTCTGTCTTCTGAGCAACTAGTGACGCAACAGGGTATACAGTTTCAGGCTTCACAATGTTGTGTTTCCTCTTTAGGTGACATAACAAACCGCTGGTAGACCAGCCTTTGCAAAGTAAACTCTTGCCGCACTTCATTCATTTTGCACTTTCTCCAGTTCAATCGTCAACATGGTATCGCCATACAAGGGCTTTAGTTTCTACATACAACATAAGCCGTTGCCATCATATCTATTAGTCTATTCGTTATCACCTGCAAAGCCACAAAATATATTCTGATGCAATGATGGTGTAGACCACACAGTGTAGTGATGTAAATTGCAATAATATTAATACACTGAAGTCCATTCTTGAGCTCTAAAATTGAATAATCATACTAAACTGCAAAGTTATTTTCTCAATAATATCTTGATATTTATATACTATTTAGAATCCGGGAATTCCCGAGAAAAAAGGAATTCCCAGACCGGGAAATTTCAGCCACAAATCATCCAGGATTCAGGGATGCAAACCCTAATTCATATTAGACTCACTACTGCGAGTCGGTTGACTGGTATTTCTCATACTTTGATTAAGTCTATTTTAGTTTAGTTAGACAAGCATTTCTTGTCTTTCGTCTCGACAGATTGATTATTTTATCTCATGTAATAGAGAATAACATCCTAAATACTTCTAGCGTTTTTACCACTCCCCAGGGCTACCAGAATCAGTCTTGACGCTGTAATTGATGTCAATTCCCAATTTCTCTTTGGTTCCCCAGGGAAATTTACCCGAACTTGGTCGAATTGCTGCCTTACTGAAGCGCAATATCCTAACACTCCCATGTATGCACACAATTACAAAAAAAAATCCACGAGGTCTTCATTTTTCGATGTCTCGTTAGATCTTTAAACGAGCAACAGATGAAGCACGTTCATCTAGCATAGTAAAAGTTGGGAAATTCTCGGACTGCGGATGCACCGTACGTCAATCACCGCACTCCACACTCAGCTGCACCATACTGCTCCATTCAATTTCCATCGTGTGTTCAGTGCACACGCGGCATAATTTCACTTCCCATGGCGGCCAGTAACGTTGGTAAATGTTGCATATGGCTTCGTTGTGGGCTTGGTAAATCAAATCATATTAATGACACGGGCCGGACATCTTGTGGGCTATCTTGCTATATCATTTCAACAGGTGTTGATGGACAGAAATCCGCTCCACCGGTCTACATGTCATCATATATTACTCTTGATAAAGGATAATTTGTGCAGGATGGAAAAAATATCGGATTTAGCTCTATATTGTAGCTTGAGAGATAATTAGGAACTGTTCGACGTGTTGTTTGTACTGTAGAAATTAATTTAAATATTTCCCACTGGATATAGTCCTAAGATTCTCTGCTAATTTGTCAGTGCCGTTATTTAAAGATGGGAATTGAAGGGCTTTGTTAAGTGCTCATTTCTAGCCTCTTCACTCTTCCATGGTGTCTGTTTACTCTTTCTCGTTCATAGCTACTCAGAGAGTCATAAGTGTACATTGCTATCCTATTATATATATTAGAAGAATATAGAAAGATTCAACTACTATTCATCCATCTTAATATTGAAATAAGCAAGAGTATTTCAAACGAATTTTTAGGTTGTAGTTTTGCTTGAGCAACGGATAATGTCTGCTCAGAGAATACATGTTAAAAAGCTAAAAGCATTTTCAGCATTACAAATTTTCACAAGTAGACAATACGGGCATTTACAGCTGAGTAGGACAACGCAGAATACTTAACGATTGAGTGAAAGACTGCATGATCAAAAACTTTGAGACAAAACAAGTTACACAGAAAAAGTCTCAAGACAAGCTGCTTGGGAACTCAAAAACGAAGCAACATTATCTCAATCATAAGCAGGTAAATGCTAATCAACATAAACGATGAAGTTTTCCAGTGACAAGAGACTGAAATAAGACTTAGCCCCTCGAAGCTCTTGAGTAACATACTTCAAGTTTTGATAGCAGTCTCAAACCTTATTCTCATCCCATGGAGTGAAATTTCGCCAGTCAGACGCTGAACTACTGCAGATGGTTAAAACAATCCTACTCTGAACTAGCCATTTCATCAGAATAAGAATAATCCATGGTGCAGGAACACAGCTCGGTAAATATGTTACAGTAAGAGACTTAAGATCATAAAAAGATGCTCCCCCTGCGAACAACATCTGAAATCTGAACAACACGCGGTCCAACTACAACCCTTCCCGACCAGATAAAAACACAGAGCTCAAAGATGAAAGCATTGAAGCCAAGGCTCATCATCTAACCATCCTCGAGTCCTTCTGCTGCATGATGAGGAAGCTCTCGCCCTCGCTGTCCAGCCCAGCTCGTCCAGCCCTGCCCACCATCTGCATGTACCGGCTCCGGGTAAGCGGGTCTCGTCCCGTGTACGGCGACCGCAAAATTACCTGCGCATGGCACAGTGATACATTTATACAACAAAAACCACACTTTTGCCACTGGTCGTTATATACCCACAGGGAGGCATAACCCGCAATAGCGCCCTCCCCCACGGGTACACAAAGAATGTAGCAGTTAGTGTCACCATCAGTAACCTGCCCTAGATAAGCGAGTCCTTGAGCGCAGAGCTCTACATTCACGATTTCAGGTATATCCAACTGAAGGACTAATGTTTTGCCAGCTACGCTGTCCCAAACATAGATTACACACATGAAAAGACACACTAACCCTCCTGGCAGGGAGGTTGACACCCGCTGCGAGCGTAGAGGTGCAGGTGATGAGGCACAGAGTGCCGCATAAGTAGCCCTCTTCTATTAGCTTCCGCTCTCCTTCTGTCAACCCTGTAATTACAAGCAGACGTTGTACTCTCTCGAGACGTTTAAGTGGAAAATTGATCATTTCCGCACACTTGAGTCCTCAACTTCTTCCCATTAAATTGATCGCTGGAAATGTTGAAACTACGAACATGCATGGCACGTACTTAACATGACTATCTCCACACGCGATCTTGAGGCACAACACAGACACGCGTTGAAATTCTAGATGTTTCAAAAATTCAGCAAAATTACAACATCAATGACCATCACAAGACGAGCTGTACATAAACGCAAGAAGTAACTAAATTATAGTAAACTGAATTGTCGGTTACTTTGAACTTATTGGATTGATAAGTTAGTTTCAGCTTCCCTTGCCCCAGATATTCAGAGAGGAAGGCTGAAGGAATTAAGGAGGAAGGCTCCATTTAGTATGGAGTCAAGGAAAATAAGAAATTAAAAACCGGGTGTGTTTTTGCAGAAAATCTCCAGCGCATAGAAACAGTAAGTTGAAAACGAAAGTTAGGAAATAAGATGAAATTTGGAGAAGAAAGTTAGAGGTGCTGGGAAACTGGACAGCTGTGAACTGAAAAAGATGGTCTTAACAAAACAAAAATCATTCATTTCAACAAAAAAAGGCTTACCTAACACTCGGCTCGGGACCTCAAATTTTCTTCCTGGGAGTGCTAATTGAGCCCATTGGAGCTCACCGTAGATGGATTATAAGCTGTTCGCAAAGTAACACAGTTCATGGAGCCAAAACATATCACACCCAACGAGAATTAAGAAACCAAGTTAAGCACGTTTAGTTTGAATGTTGCTAGGTGAGGATGTGAAGGGAGAGCGCGTCACAGATCTAAGTGATTTAACGAGCCCTTTGATAGGTATAAACACTCCCCAGACTGCACACCAGGACACAGCAGAGGTGTGACTGACCTGAATGGTGATAGGCCAGGCCGTAAGGCAGGACCCGCTTGAGCACGGGGCACACGCTACCGCCACCCTCCTTTGCCAGCGCCAGGTACAACGATTCCTTTTGCTGTCTGAGGACAATGCGCTACCGTTACCCAGTGTGTCATAGAATGTTTTCCAATTTGATACTGCAAACTGCAATACTCTCAATGACATGCTTAGAATTGGAAACAAAGTCTAACTATAGTTGCACAGATAAATGTTACTAGTTTACAGTGCAACGCAATTTTAGACATGGGAAAAGATTAGATTATAGCTTAGTTTAAGCCTCCCTAACCGCTACAAAAAAGAGCGTATCAACGAGAGGAAAGAGGAAGGCACCATTTAGAATGGATATTAGAGGATGCGGAATCTATGCAGAAGGGGCATAGAAACAGTAAATTTAGAAAGAAGTTTATGAAACAAGATAAAAGTTGAAGAAGAAAGTAGTAGGTGCTGATAAACAGGACAGCAATGAACCGAAAAAAGGTGGTTCTCAACATAACTGGTTCTCAACATAACAAAAAACATTTTATTTAAACAAAAAACAGGCCTACCTAACTCTCAGCTCAGGCCCTCACAAATTTTCCCCTTGGGAGTGCAAATTCCCATAAATACAATAGTTGTATCCTCCTGAGAGGGTTCACTTCACTTAACGCTTGTTTTAGTTCTCCTCATGTTCATTTTCCTTTCCCCGTTCCATTCGATCCCCGTTACAGACAGTGGGCATACCATAACAATTTTGTGCACGCCTGGGCAAGCTCCTGCAACTGAAATCCTAAACACAGAGCAAGGCAGCTAGACACACACGTGTTATAACTTAGCTCCTGCAGAAATATAACTAGTGGCGATAGAGGAATCATTTAAAACTCGCTGGAATGCATAGAAAAAAGTCATCGGTCAATTGCAATTTCTTAAGACCAAAACAATACCATGCGCAAACCAATTTTGAATACAACAAATACTGGAACCAAATAAACAATAAATGATCATTTGGTAAAATGAAATATACACAACTGTCAAATTCTGAGATGAATAACGTCATTAATACGATCTAGATAATTTTAAATAATTATTGAATAAAAATACGGCAATTTTGGAAAGAATTATGTTTGACATCGAGCTTATAGCTACTTTCTTTAGTCCAAATTACAAATTAAGTCAAAATGTGGACGACGGATGAATAAAATATATTTTAAACAAATATAACATCAAGTTTTACTTCCATTGAAACTAGTAAATGCGCACAAGACGAAACTAAATTAGTAACTAAATTGCACAGCAAAATTGAAAACTCGAAATAGAGAAAAATTTCCCTCCGAGTATTACTTGTAAATCAGTGGCAAGGTTTATAGAGCCCCTGCCTGTCGATGATTCTATCAGCACCGTCAATGACGCTCTCAATGAGAAATTGGGTTAGACGCAAGTTCAAGTTGCTGCGTGCCTCCGTTGTGAGAGGTCTTGGCGCCAAATCATGCTTGGTTTTTTAGAAATTTCAATTTTGGACTATTTTTACTCAAAGGGCTCAATTTTCACAATATTCCTAACAGCCGCTAATAAAACTATACAGAAAGATAAAATTTGTTTTATTATTGCTCTTCATTAGTGCATCCAGTCACAGAGGTAAATAGAGCAATTACACATAGCTTAAAGTTCAGTACATTTTTGGATTTCTCGTCATAAAATTAATGGTGGTGGTGAAATTCCCAACTCATAAACCCCGTTCTGAAAGGCCTAGAAAGCCGAATGTGTGTGCTAATAAACTACTAAAGCGCACAGTGTTGGCAAAACTAACAATTATAGCCAAAGAAATAAAATTTGATTTTCATCATGTCCTTCACAACGTATTTTGGCGCACGAATCAACATCGACTTCAGAAAGAACTTTCTTGCCCTCATAGTACTTGAAGTTAAGTAACGCAAATTGCTTGTGCCACGTAGACCAGGTACATATCGCACCGAAGGTCACAAAGGTAGATATTTGTATATAGTGATTTCATTTTTCACGAAGTACTTCACTCGAACTCAGTGCAGAAACCCGACGAGCCCGTTCCCATTATTGTAAGCACATTACCGTTTAGGCCAGAGAGAGCGTCACAAAGCCCGGGAAACCACCACCAGGTTAGCGATTTCGCTTTCACTACATAGGCCTGCTCTACGGTTTCAAACTTCATTTCTCTGAGAGAGTATTACTCAATTCAATAAAGACCTTCAGGGTGCCGGTGTGGCATGGACTTCGATCAGGTTCCGCTAATATGCCACGCATCACTGCATCCGCGTTCTGGCCGAGCGGGCCAGGGAACCACATGAGTCGAGCAGCAGCGTGTATAGGACATATAGCAAGGAAATGCTAAACGCTACGAGGAACAAGACACTGTTGGCAGAACCGTTGAGCAGACCATTCCATGAAATGGCTGTGGGTCAGGCTTGTATGGCCAATAAGGAGGCAGCACACCACCTCCATCTGGCAGCTGCTCCAAATCGTCAAGTCCACTCGCGTACAGTTTGTTTTATCATTCTCAATTTGTCATAGTTCACAATGTTCTGTTGTTCTCATCCCTGTCATAAGCCCCTCGCCGATGCTTTAATAAGAAGGTAATAATCATGGAATAAAGCAAGTGCCCTTAGAACAAACACTTGAAGCAAACAGAAAGAAGGAGCAGCTACCTGTTGTGCTTGGTGAGGCAGCTCGGTAGCAAGGTGCAGAGGAGCTTGGCAAGGCTCTCGCAGTTGCGGCGGGTGGGGCAGAACACAAGTACCGAGTGGTCAGGGATCACTTCGCGGACTAGCCCTGCGATGCCGTCAGGGTCCTGAGCGCGCTCGCTCGAGCTGTACTGAGGCAACAGAGGCTAGAGCAACTCCAGTCAAATCGGGTTAGGCTTTAACAAAATAAATCTGTTTCCGACGCTTATAATATAAGCTAACGTGCCGAAACTATAATATTTATATTTGAAGCTAATCAAGATCAGTGCAAAGGATGCACAACTTATGACTCTACAGGTACGACAACTCAAGATCAATTTCCGAAGCACAGCCAGTACATCATCGTTATTCAATCCATACGTAGAGCTATGATATTTCTTACGACACTCCATCTCCGTGAATAATATTGACACGTTTCACAGTAAAGTCAAGCCTGACATGCTGAACTCACCCCGTATTCAACAGAGCGATGGTTGAAGAGAAGTTCCTCGTCCGTGAGAGCAGCAGGGTTGATTTCAGAGACCATGTTGTTCATCTGCGCGGTTAAAAGCAGTTCAATCAGTAGACTTGGAGATGACTAACACAACACCACACACAGCAATGCCAAGGGATAGAATTAAGCTACACCACTTGAAAAGCGCAACCCGTGTTTGTGAACACTAAGGAACTAGTGTGACTGACATATCCAAATCAACCCCACTTTAAGAACCGAGCCAATATTTAGACAGTGTTTTTTGTATAATTTAGAAAAAAAGAGTTTTACAATCATCTCCAGCCTCATTTGATATTTTACAAACGGTTCTTAAAGGACACATTTGTTATTGTTTCGAAGAAATAGTACTTACAATTCTTTTTAGATTTTCTAAACACTGCTCAGAGCAATCAATCAGAATTGTACTTCGAAAAAAAACGAAAAAGCCACAGTTTGTAGAGATTAGTTTAGATGTTAACTAACTGCAACGATGACATTCTAACGAACAGAAGGAGGAAGGCATCATTTAGCATAGACTTGAGGGAATGCGGAATCTATGCACAAGGTGCACAGAAACAGTAGTTGAGAATGAAGTTCATAAAAAATGATAAGTGTTGAAGAAGTAATAGGTGCGGAAAAACAGGACAGCAGTGAACCAAAAAAGATGGTCCATAACAAAACGAAAAACTATTTCATTTCAAAATAGGAAGGCCTACCTAACCTTTATCTTGGGACTTCACATATTCCCCTGAAAGGGCTAATTTCCACAGATATATAGTTGTATCCACCTGAAGGGCATCTGTTCGTAGATGTTCTTGCCACACGTACTGCAACTGAATTTAATTCCCGTATTTAATGCAAAAAAAAAACACTCACAGGACTCGATACAAGCTATTTCACTGCACTAATTATTACTTGAAACTATCAAAAGCTAACTATACAGAACCTATCATTTGTGTTCCACTTTCGGCGATGAGATTAATTTCCCGACAACCTCATTTCAAGTATTCCTAAACCGAATTTATGCAGGCCGCACGTATGTTCCTACGGTCACGAAAGAAATATTTGTCCCTCGTGTCAGCACTATATTTAGATGGAAATAGTACAGAACAAGTGTCAATTCTCAGAGCTGTCACTTTCATCACTACTCTAAATAGGTTTTAAAAATTTAAAAACTATCCCAGAATTAGAAATTTTTTCAAATAAAGATTCTTAACCATCTGATGTACACGCCAACAATAAGTACATATTTAATTGAGTAGCCTACAGTGGTTCATATATTGGCAGCATATAGACACACAGGGTCCGCGGTTCTGAATATTTTGATTTTAACTATAGAACTAATAGATCGTCATAAAAACTCATTCAAATCGAATTTTCAAATTTCATCATTTCTCAATCAAGAATTTTGAAATCTTTACACATGTTTCAAAAATAGACCCACCTTCAACTACGACTTAACCTCAGCCCTACTATATCTTTCACGAGCAGATAATGCGGATCATTACTTATGATAACACAAATACAATCTAGGGTACATCCATATTTCTTCTTAGTTTTCCTTGTTTCTCTATCTAAATACGAATTACTCCGGTGGTATTTTGTATAATTTGCGGTAAAACATGTGCTTCTCTTCTAAAAGATGACACTCACAGATTATTTTATTCGAAACCAGACTTGATGTGTGGGTCCAGTCAATAAATTTTATCGCATCAATTGTGTTACCAAGAACACAGAACTTCGATACTAAATGCTGTATCTAGTATCAAAACCAGTATGGATGACTGTTACCGGCATTAAAAAGATATGTATGAATGATGAGCCTGGTCTTGAGCCCCCCTCCAATACGCAAGTATAACAGCTAGACCGAACACACCAAACAAAAGCGTCACACATACTCACCTTGACGAACTGTCTGAGTTTGACAGGCCTGAAGTCGCCCGTGTACAGCTCGGCACCGAGGAACTCGCTCAGCTGGTTTAGGTTGCTGATGGTGGCACTCATTGCTACGATCTGCACATGCTCTGGAAAATAAAGACTGTTTCAAATGGGTGTAATTTAAGCATTATACTATACGTTCTACATTATTCTCAATAAGTATCATTATTATGCATGGTCTGAGACGTCAATATCTTCTCCCCCAACGAAGGTATTGACGTCCCCCAACATTTTCACTGCATGAGCACAATCACAGTTGTTACAAAATAATGTACATCCAATGAGAGAGGGGAGTTAGTAAAGCGCAGGAGGACGAGAGAAAACATAGAAACAGAACACGGCGACGAAGCAAAGCCAAAATTCATAACCGGAGTGAGTGACACAATAAGATAAACTCAGTTCACCGATCTCCAATCACTTGAACCTAAAAGCCTTCAACCAACATGCCAGTAAAACGCAAAGATTTGACTCGCAGCAGTGAATGAGTTTCTAAATCTCCGTTCGTCACTATATTCCTTCAATCTATTGCATAATTCAAGCTCCTGTAATACTCCAGTGAACAAAAAATAAAGTAGCCCAAGTTTATCGGAGGTTTAGGGTGGCTATCAGGGGAGTTGGCAGGCCACCATTTTAGTCCCATGCCTGACAGTACACTTGGAGAACTTACCCGCGCAAGGATTTGGAATATTTGCATTCCGAACTCACCCCACTCTCATTCTTTTAAATACGAACAGCTTAAAATAAATGGAATTTAGACTTTATTTTATAAATTCTTTTGCACAAACAGATATAAAATATCAATAAGTACACAACCATATGGAATTTAGTATGGAATAAAGGGAATGAGGAAACTATGCACAAGATGTAGTCCCACACTCTGCGCATAGGAAACAGCAAGACTGACAACTATTTGAAGTTGTTGAAGTTGAATGAATGAAGGTGAAAAAAATATAAGTGCCGAAAATAAGATAGCAGTGAACCAAAATGAGGAAATGGAGGTCCGCAACAAAATGGAAAACCTAGAACCTATTCTGTATTAACTAAGGGCCTTACGAACCTTCAACTCGGGACCTCACTCTTCCCCTTAGAAGCACTAACTCGTAACTAAATACAATATCTGTCTCTCCCAGAATAAGAAGGAAAAATACTTCGCTCACAAAGCTTCCGAATTTCTAAGCTCTAGAAAAACATGTCTTATATATATTCCTCAAGGGTAAGAACAGATCTGAAAAGCAACAACTAAAGAACAGGAAGCTCAGACGAGGAGAGCAAGAACTCAAGAACAGAAAGATCAGACGTAGAGAGCAAGAACTCAGGAACAGGAAGACGAGACGTGGAGAGCAAGAACTCAGGAACAGGAAGACCAGACGTGGAGAGCAAGAACTCAGGAACAGGAAGACTAGACGTGGAGAGCAAGAACTCAGGAACAGGAAGCTCAGATGGGGAGAACAAGACCTCAGGAACAGGAAGATCAGACGTGGAGAACAAGAACTCAAGAACAGGAAGATCAGACGTGGAGAGCAAAAACTCAGGAACAGGAAGATCAGACGTGGAGAGCAAGACCTCAGGAACAGGAAGACCAGACGTGGAGAGCAAGACCTCAGGAACAGGAAGATCCGACGGGGAGAGCAAGACCTCAGGAACAGGAAGATCCGACGGGGAGAGCAAGACCTCAGGAACAGGAAGATCCGACGGGGAGAGCAAGACCTCAGGAACAGGAAGATCCGACGGGGAGAGCAAGAACTCACTAGCGGAGTGCCTGAGCTTGGTAATGGTGCTCTCAAGGAGGGCCCCACGCCCGCCTGGCTCCCCCAGCATGTGGGCTTCATCGACAACCACCAGCCCCACCTCCCCTGCCCGCCCCTCCTCCAGGAAGCTGCTGATCAAACCGTTCGCCTTCTCAGTGGTAGCCACAAACGCCACGCTCCTGCTCGCAGGCAACACAAACGCAACAACTGCGTGTTATAAATATACATCATAAAATAACTAAAGTAGCGAACAAATTTAATGACTTTGGTAACCAACAAGAAGCTGATAAGAATTAGTTATAAAATGCCTGTTATTCATTCTCCTGGTGAACAGCAGTTCAAGTAACCACTCAGATGCAAAAGAAATGACACTGAACTGTTGACCAGAACTCACTTGCGTGTTCGCTTTTTGGGCGGGTAACTTCCTCTGCTACCCGCGTACTCCTCCAGCAGGAAGTCCAAGTCTACAGCCAGAGGAGCAAGTCCTCGAACCTGCAAGAATAGCTATGTAAGCTTCAATACAGGCCACATTAACGTCAATGGCAAATTAAATTATTTGACGGCTGTGTGTACCGTATTAACCTCACATGAGGAGACTTGAAGGGCTTATTTATAGTGAAAATGAACAGTAGAACTTAGATCGATTACTATTTTTCATGGGAAAAAAGTCAATCTAGCCAATTGCTGGCTAGCTTTTGCTCTTAAACTTCAACCTTCCACGACTGGCTTCGGCTTGTCAATGAATGAAAACTAGTGCACGCAATACTTATACTAAACCATACTGGCTGGCCACATTAATGAAGAAAAGATTCATGGAAAACTTGCATAAAAATTTAAATTACCAAGTCAATAATTTTAGATCTTTCATTCTTTTAGTTCGCAATTAGTGTTTAATCATAAAATTGTACATAAATGCATAATCAAATTTTCTATATAAGGCAAATATGTGAACATTTAAAAACAATATTATAAGTATGAATTGATTTTAGTGTTTTACCAGCAGAACCCACTGCTTCATGTCCCGCCAGTGTTATTTGTATGCGAATACAAGTGAGGGAGCCGCGTGACGCACTCTCTGGATGCGAGTGAATGCTGGTCCTTTATGGTTGCTAAATTTAGCTGAAAGCAGCTGAGCTCGGCTTGAATGAGCGAAGTGCGAGCTGCTATTGGAACAGGTCGGAAGTCAGTGGCAGCAGCATTCGGCCGTCTTGTTCGTCAGCCGCAGCACCCTGTTTACTTCCTTCACGGCCTCGTCCCAGGTGCCTACTATACGGTGATGTAATTGTGTGTGTAAGTGTTGACACCTAGGTGGAGATCCCACTGATACAGTGCTATTCTTGCATTCGGTTTTCAGCAATCCACATAATTGAGTTTGACGCTGATACTTTTTCATTACTGAACTTATAGTCAATGGGCAGTTGCTGCAATTGGGTATCTCCTTGTAGCTGTCATCTCATAATGAACTATGTTGACTGTTTAACTGTTTTGCGGCAAATTCACATGCATTTCACAGGGCGGTTAAGGGGGGTCACCCAGGCCCCTGTCGGTCCGGTGAGCCTTTTTTGCTTTGTTGTTGGAAAAGGACCCTTAGGTGGTGGACTATTCGGTCCTAAAATTTTATGGCGCTACGGACACTATATCCCCCCCAAAGGAGGGGGAGGGGGGGGGTTAGGGGACCAAAAATCCTGAATTTTCGACCCCATTTCAATCCCATATAAAACAAAAACAAAACGGGATATGAAAAATTTAAAACCGTTACTTTGTTTAAAATACTTTAAGAATTCTAAAACTGTCTTTGTTTTTGTTCTAACATAAAAACTCAATGAGTTACATTCATTTGGAATTTCAATAAAAATGAACTAAAAAATCAATATGTCCAATTTTTCAAAAAACTAAGGCTTAAATCGAAAAAATGAATAAATGAAATTGTGTTTTTTTTTTCAAAAGTTACCTACAACAGTCAAATTTCATAAGAATCAGACCACAAATATAAAATTTCATAAATTTTGTAAAAAAAAGTTTTATTTTTTTATAATTTTTTTCAAGCACAATTCACAATGTGAATATGAAGTTATGCATGGAGATTATCGAAATAAAAATGAAAACAGCATTCAATTACATAAATTGTCCATTATACTACACTTGAACAAAGATTTTTGTTTTTGGCTTCTACTCAAAACCTCTAACTTTCAACATTCAAAAGCTGATAAGTCATTGAGTTTTTTTGCTAGAACAAAACCAAAGACAGTTTTAGAATCCTTGGAACATTTCTAACAAAAGTATGGTAGCAAACTTCTAAATTGTACAAAAGAAAATTTTATGAATCACAAAACCCAAAAATTAGTGTTTATATGATAGTGATGAAATATCAGATATAAAAAAAAACAAAAGTAACAAATGTAAAATTTTCTACCAAACTTTTGTTAGAAATGCTCCAAGGATTCTCAAACTGTTTTGTTTTGTTCTAGCATAAAAACTCAATGACTTATCAGCTTTTGAAATATCCATAAAAATGTTCCAAAAAAACAAATTTTTAGAATTTTCCAAAAAAATAAGGCCTAAATCGAAAAAGTCACACGAGATAAAAATGTTTACTTTCAACAAATACATATACTGGCCAAATTTCAAACGAATTGGATGAAAAAAATTGAAATCTTGGGTTGCCCCCTCAATTCCGTACAGCTATTATCTACAGCGATCGCGAGTAAGGAAACAATTGTGTAGATTAGGTTATTTCTAAGGACACGTGCATGGCTCGGAGAGCCGCGGTAAACCATCAGTTGTCCATGGTTTCTCCTGTGGGCTTTCGCCGCGCCTCTGCTCTAGTTCTCGTCGTTTGTCTGTACTTGCTATGGCTCTACCTCCCTCCCTCCCTGTACAACCTGTCCTTGTCGTGGGGGGAGGGCTTGCGCGTCCCTCTGAAGTGCAGGGCCACACTTACCAGGTGCAACCATGTCAGGCGGGCCTGCATTGAGGGACCTGACTAACGGGGTGGCAATGGATGAATTGGCTTTTGATTTGGACCCCAATCTGGATCTTTCTTTGACCACCCTTTATAATGATTACAACTCTGGAGAACTAGTCTCGGCTTCTTCAGTTTCAATCCAGTCAATTGCGGCGAGGGATAGCTCAGGGAGCCCCGGGGTCGCCTGGTGGCTGTTTAAACGTGGTAGTGCGGAGTGGCGCCTGTTCCTGCCATTAGTTAAACGCAGCATCCGATTTAGATTCTTGGGCTTTTGAAGCTATATTCACACGAAAGAGTGGTCCCGGCGGGAGTGTCTGTGCCTGGCTTCAGGGATCCCCTTGTTGGAGGCCTAACATGACTGTCTGCTTGACGTGCGAATGAAACTTTAACAAACCTTTCTCATGGAACCCCCTCAAACTGCGCCACTGACGACCTGGATTCAAATGGATCTTACTACGGAAACTCCCTCTCAAGGGCCATTACCGCAGCTGCCATCGCAGGTTCCTCTTCGGGTGGAGGTGCTGCAGGCGGACATCAACATACTATTGAACTTGCATTGTAACTCTATCAACGCCCAATTAAGTAAACCGACAGAGCTTATGTTACAGGTGGGAGATGGGGAAGTCAGTCACGCCACGGAGGCCGCCGCAGTAGGCAACTGCACCTCTTGGCTGCTGACAACCTTGAACCAATTCGTCCCACAGAATACAAATGGTTTTTCATCATCAAAGTTAACGACGGTTCACCCCCTGACCCATATAGATGTCATTGTAGCCCACCGTGATCTGTGCCGAGGGCTGGGAGGAAGACCGGCCAAGATCTTGAACTCATGGAGGTGGATTCTTGGTGGAGATGCGCAACCAGGATCAAAGTCGTGTCATCTTGTGCATTCGCCAATTAGCTGGCGTGAGTATTGAGGTGACTGCACATGGTAGCCTAAATGAAAGTAAGGGCACCATCTGGTACGCAAACCACCCACAGTACGCTGATCAGTGCTTTTTAGAAGAGTTGCAGCAGTGTGGAGTTAAAGGCCCTATACCGGATTAAGAGACTGGAAAATGGCATTCTAGTTCAAACTCCTATATACATCCTCACTTTCCACCGGTGCTCTCTCCCTCAGTCGGTGGACATTGGTTGAACGAGATGTAGTGTATGATAGTACATCCCAAAGCCACGCCGTTGTTTTAAGTGTCAAAAATACGGTCATGGGGCACAGACGTGTTGATCTTTGAGCAAACTTGCCAACTGTGCTCAAGATCAGCACGAACCGCCCTGCAGCCGACCTCCAATGTGTTCAAACTGTGATAAGCAGCACTCTGCTGGATCCCGGGAGTGCTTCTATTACAAAATGGAAGAGATACTTGCTATGCAGACGACTCAAAGGTTAAATTATGGGGAAGCAAAACGTTTAGTTAGCAGGAGGTACATCACCCGTGGTACATTATACGCTGAAAGAGTGCAGGCCCCTCAGTGAAGACCAAGCGTTCTAACGACTGCGCACCCAGCAAAACCTGATGGAAACACCAGTGCGGCTGGTCGAGAGCCCACTGCCGGTGTGGGCAGTTCTTTGCATGCTGTGGGCCACTTTGATATGACTGGATCACAGCATGGCACTAAACCAGTGCAGACTCCTAGACCCTCTATTGCTCATGCTCTGAGCAATTTGCAGCCAGGCCTTCCTGATGTTGAGTTTTCCATGAGTGCTTTTACCTCTACTGTTTCAAGAAAACTTGTTCCTAGCGCATTGTCATCTCTTACCGGCGCTGCCTCAGCAAAAATAGCAAGAGCTTTGCCGAGGAAAGTCTGGAATAGAGATGGACGACGGAGTAAAAGAAACAGCATGGTAAGCGGCAACAGCGACGACGTGTCGCCGGTGTCTGGAGAAGACGTGCAGCCATCTAGCAGCTTGGGTTGTGACCGAGACCCGTTGATGACTTGGGCTGGTGAGGATCCTGCAGCCCAGCGACGTTCTAACGTGAGACGCGACCCACTGACCTGTCGAGATATGGATAGCACCCGACCAAGCCAATACGCCATTGGGAAGCGCGACTCCTCTGTTGCGCAGCGAGTACGTTCATTGGATCGAGTGATCACCGTACCCGAGGCTGTTTCTTCCCATATGTCAAAAGTATGCCCACCACCAAAACCTCCCTCAATGCCCCCTCCCAAAGTGCCTTTGCATGTATGGGGCGATAGACCTGGCCAATATAATACTCCAGCTGTGCTTAAATTACCGGACCCCAAAAGAAACACTTAGAAGATAAAACCCAATCACAATGATATTTGATGCAAACCATTCTTCAATGGAATGTTAGAGGGTACCAAAGAAACTATAGAGACTTACGGACCCTCAAAGAACATTATCAACCACTATGCATATGTCTCAGGAAACAATGCTGGGAGGCCTAACCCCATTACCTCCTGGGGTTTACAATATAGAAACCTTCTCCCATGTGCCTGACCCTGTTGCACCCACGTTAAAGTTGCTCTACTTTGTGTGCGTGTGCGAGTCTATGTACGTACACGGCTGGTCACCGTCACCAAGAACCACGCCCACTTCAGCAGCTGCCACACGTCGCAGCATGGCATAATTGTAGTATAAACATTTATTATGGTACAGCTTTGCCATAGAAGTATCATTTAATAATGGATTAAAATCTTCTATATTTCATTGTACATTTAAACGTCTCAGTCGTCTTAAACGACACATATTATATGAGTTAGACCAAATAAGAGCTCAGTTACTGCAATTCTACCGTGTCATAATGTCTCGTTCGTATGACTCGATGTATTGTTTACAATGCAAATCTCTTTAGTTTATATTATAAACATGTAGTTCATTCGAACAATTAACACATTCTTTTTAATATCAAGTGAATGTAGGCATTCTAACAGGTTCTTTGTAATATAAATTAAATAAAAAGTATTCAAGTGTTGAAGTGTTCTGTAAGATGCCTTTTATGAATATTGACGCCAAATGAATTCGATTAATTTACTTTTAAAACTTTAGTGCAAAACCTCATTGTGCTCATCTCAGTATATTTACTAGTCACTTCACTCTCGTTTAATATCATACTATTTTGGTCGCAAAGTGCAAAGTAAAAGGAACCTCGATGCTTTCATTGAAAAGGCGATAAAGAAAACTTGACGCTAACACACGAAATAATGAATGTTATAAATTTCATCACATATGTTTCACCTTTTTAGTTTCCCTCAGGAAATAGTCTCCCATCCCCCGTCATATATGACATACAGGTATGATGCTTCATCAAAACCGATTTTATTCCCGCTGCTCTGGCGATGAGATAGTTTTTAAATGAATATTAATGCTCGTGGCCACGCTATTTAATGCTGCCAAGTTAGTTAATTTTTGTCTTTACGAGTCAACTAAGATATATTGGACGATATTCAATGTCATTTTCAAAACTTCTCACATAAGTAATGAAAAATACATTATAAATGAAAGATAATTGCATGTAGTAATATTTATTTTATATGTGATACATGCTTCCATTATTTATTATGAATTTAGTTACGATCGTTCGTTCAACTTCTCAAATTTACAAAATGTTTTGAGTTCTCCCGGTGTTTAAATAAAAAAGAATTCATTGAACATTTCTGACTGCAAAATGTCAATCGTTAAAATTCTATCATCACATCTGTCAATCTATAAAGTGCAGCGTTTCGATGAGAAACTATCATCTTCAGGCTGAAAATTTTAGTAAATCACATTTTTTATCAAAGTAAATCATATTCATTTAACCAGTCATGAAACTCGGTGCGGCTTTTAATAGCAATTTCAATGCACATTACATTTTGCTGATCTTAACTGTTCGCCGGTAAAGGCAGGAATTTAAAACCATCGGGTAATTCAACACTTTTCATATTGCACATAAGCTCGCACTCTACATTGCCATTTCTAAATCACGACTGGCATTTTTTTGTAAGCAAGTGCATAACCTAACTGCATCGCGACATCTGGTAACTCATTCTAGTTAGACGATACGACTTCTGGCAATGAGCCTAACTCTGGACCAGTGCACATGACGCACCCTATATGCACACGGAAGCTGCAACACGCACACACAGAGTGGAGCAACTTTGACGTGGATGCGACCTGGTTCTTGGATCAGGACTGACCGTCTTCATCCGGAGAGATCTGCGCTATGCGAGGCTAGCACTAAATACCCAAATCCAGGCAATGGCGCTTCACCTCTGGATTGGGAACATATCTCTAACGATCTGTAATGCATACATCCCGCCAGCAGAGCAAGTTTTCTTACCGGACCTGACAAACCTGAATAGTCAACTGCCTGAACCCTTCCTTTTCGTTGCGGACTTCAACACAACGCATCCGACGCGGGAGAATGTACTGAGTGATCAACTTGGTAAAACGACAGACACTTTCATTACGAATACTAACTCCTGCCTGCTGAACAACGGGACGGCTACACACTTTCATGTCCAAACGGGAACTGTGTCTGCAATAGATTTGAGCCTGTGCATCCCTGATATCTTACCGGACTTTCGATGGGGCGTGCTGGAGGATGCTCACGGCAGAGACCAATAGTGATTTGTTTGGAGCAGTATGAGCCAATAACCACGGAATCACGATACATGAAGCGAGCAAATTGGAAAACCTGAGGATATGACGCAGATGGACGAGGATGGTGAGTTTGGAAGTATCGATGAGCTAGTAGAACAGTTAAACAGAACCCAAAGAAGCGCTGCGATCCTAGCTATCCCAGTGTCGTGCGGGGGTTTTCCCAAACACTGCGTCCCTTGGTGGACCAATAGCTGTGCAGTGGCCAATGTTGAACAGAAGTGAGCCCTGAGGCGATACTAACAGCGATGAGCTAGCAGACAAGATAGCCTATAACAGGGCTAGAGCTAGGGCACAATATATCAAGGATGAAGCTCACAGAAACTCTTGGCGTCAATATGTCCCTAGTCTTAATGCAGACACGCAACTGTCTAAGATTTGGCAACGGGTTAGGAAAATGAAGAGGCATTATAGTATTAGCAAGCCTTGCCTAGAATTGAACGGTTCCCTCATGGCGGATTTGCAGAGAGTGGCGGATGCTTTGGTCGAGAATTTTTCCTCCGTAAGCAGTGATGCACACTACCCTCCAACTATCCGTGCGTACAAAAGGAGACAGGATTACGCACCACTCACCATCCTTAAATCTATCGTGCCCTGAAGAAATGCAGAAACACCAAGCCTGGGCCTGATGGAATCCATTACAAAATGCCAAAGAAAATGCACTCCTCAACTTTCCATCAACTACTCCTCCTCTTCAACTGAGTCTGAAGCACTCATGAATACCCAACACTATAGTGCACTGTAACGGTTCTCGCTTTTGCAAAGCCCCAGAAACCTCCTGCTTGCACCGATAGCTACCGCCCAATTGCCCTCACAAGCTGCATTTGGAAACTGCTGGAGAAAATTGTAAACGTACGGTTGGTCAGAAGGTTGGAAGCTGAAGAAATTTTAAACCCAGTTCAATTCGGCTACAGGCAACTCCGAGGGACTACAGACGCTCTTGTACGGTTTCAGAACCATCTGGTTAGCGTTGGCAGCAGCAGCAGCAGCAGCAGCAGCAGCACAGCCTGCACACAGACTCTGTGTCTTTTTTGATTTTTTTAAAGCCTACAACACTGTCTGGAGGCACGGGATTTGATCGAAGATTGCTCCTAAACATCCCTATCATTTTTGTATTTGTTGTTTAAACTTTCATGTGCTTGGAAATTTATGTATTCCTTGTTGCACTACTTGAGGAGATTGAACAGGAAGCCACGCAGTAACGAATCATAGCCAGACGTGATATCGTCTTGAAGATTGAAGATGAGGAAACTGCAATATGGCCGGGCTAGCTGCATTGAGGGGTTTCAGCGTAGGGAAGGTCTCCGGAGATAAATGAGTGGGCAGCTGAAACCCCCTAACGGGTTTGGCTGCCCAGTGCGTTCGAATGTACTGTAGGATGTAAACACTATGTAAAGATATGTTCACTACAAGGTCAGAATTAAAACTAGGAGTCTCAAAATTTTTTAGCTCGATCCACAAAGAACTGAACAAGCATGACAAAATAACTAAAAACATCAAGAATAATGGAACATTCAACTGTAATATCTGGTGATGACTTGCCTTCTCCTGCACAATGGCCACATAAGGCAAGAGGAATATGGCGTGCTTCTTGCGGACTAGCAGAGTTCTCAGCATCAGCACTTCAGCCACCAGAGTTTTTCCGCCACTAGTGGGCAGCGAGATGAGTAAATTGTTGCCACTGAGCCCCTGATTGATGCACTCCGTTTGCCAATCTGAACAACAACCACTAGTAAATGAACATTGATGATGTTGCCTTCATCATGTAATGTCAAACCTAAAAGGCCAAATGCACTGAATGCCACATGATGCAAACTGGTAACTAGCCTAAATGAACTAAAAAAGTGTCAAATTTTTATTGTTGGAAAATCTTTTTTAGCTACCTTGTTTTTAGATTAAATATGGAAAAAATTGTCACTGATATTTAGTGTAAGACACTGCCAAACCACAAATAAGGTAATCTCAAGAGACCAAAGAACTTAGCATGGACTGTAGAAAATGGAAAATTGATGCACAGAGATGCTTACACACAGGATACCCGGTGCAAAAAAAAAGAAAGTTAAGGAGGAAGAGAAAGACAAAACAAGAGATATTGAAGGCAGAAAACTAGAAAGAAGCTAGTACAAAAGACAAAAATATTGAAAGCCTATCTATAGGTGAGGTATGAGCAAGAAAACTGCAATAATAGATTATGATTTTCAAAAACATTGAAATATAACTAAACTATGATATCCAATGCTCTCATTAATTCAGCAATTCATAGATCTCTGAGAGAAACTGGAAATACAAATAAGTCTTAGAAATACAACATATGTATGTCAAATAACAAGTATTTTGAAATAAAAATATATCTACCTAATGCCTACCCTTAATGTCAACTCAATTACAGATAATTGAGCACTTGTTACACCAGCTCAATTTTACCAAACTTAACAGAAGCGAAATGAGCTGCACTTACAACACTTTTCCTGAAGAGGAACTCAAGACTCCTACCTCAAAACAAAAATTCTTGGTTTCAAATGCTGGGAAAGACAACTACCAACCATACACCCATCTGAAGAGCTTAAATCACTTAATGGTAATGGTTGCTAGGTCGCAGTGCTCATTTAGATACAGTACAAATCTTTTTTCAGAAGCAACCATTGATATTGTAACATCAGATCTCTTTTTCTTTCCTGGTCAACCTGGCCAACTGCAAAATGTGAGGCTTCGACAGTCAGTTGAACTCACATATATTTAGAGGAGAGTATTTGGGGCGGTGTATAAGAAAATTTTAATTTGTTAAAGGTTATAACTTGCCATTGGTAAAATGTAAGGCTTACGCCTGGTAAATGAGATACTCTTGGCCACTAGAACCAGAAGAGCTGAAGCAAATGTGCTTCTCGTCCGAAATTGCCAACTATCTATCTTAAGTGAGGGAAGCAGACACAGCCTCCACTTTCTCTCAAGTTGAGTAAGGCTACATCAAATCAATAAACGATTTTAAAAAAAAATGTGAAGTATCTAACAGAAAACCTCTTATGTTACAGTGATCCCTCGTTTATCATGGTTGTTCGGTTCCGCAACTGACCAAAATAACTGAATTACTGTGAAGGAGGGACAGCACATTTACTGTTATTATTTTACAAACATTTGGGCCTTCGAAACCCTTCCTGTACTTTTAACAGCCCACCCTTTATAGTACAGTATTAGATTAAAAACAGGGATTACTATTAAGCAATAACACTTGAGAAATGATGATGATGAAGCTGATGATGACTTTTACTGCGCAACTGATGATTGTATTTTACACAAAATACTTTCCAATACACATTTTGGCAGCCCGTAAAGTCGTAAATCCGCGATAGCCGAACCGCGAAGTAGCAAGGGGACACTGTACTGGCAAAATTCTTGGAAAAAATCAACATATAATCTCAACAAATGAATCCAATTTCTAAGTTAGAAAAGTAAGAAAAAATGTATTAAGATCTATCAAAATTCATAGTTTCTTGAGAAGGGGCAAATGATGGGTTGTTCCTTTGTTTTGTGACTGCTCCGTGACCAAGAAAGACAGCATAAACGTTTCGAGAGCAGAGTATGCAGCTACAATGATATCCGCAATAGCCATAATAATAACTTGTATTTTCAAACAAGTTCTTTAGAAAACTTCTTAGTGGAACGATGTGCTTACCACTTGCATTTCCAGGTTCTTAAGGTGATTCTTACTTGAAGATCGTTGATGTTTATAAAGCATCATAATATTATGTGCAGTAAACAAGATATTTTATGTAAATTTATACTGGTATATGTCTAAAGCCTCCTGAAACAATAGCCCTTACACCTTCCCCTGGGTAAGAAAAGTGCCCCCAAGAGGGCAGAGAGAAAAATTATTTACTCAAATACATTATTCACTCAAGCGGAAAATGTACACAGGAGTTACGAAGTTCTTTTGCTCTTGAGCAAAACAATGATCCGAGAAGTATCAATTCATAGTACATATGGCAATTCTGGTATCTAAACAGCAGTTAAAGCTCACTTTTGTATCAAACCTTTTAATGAGGTAGGCAATATCACCAGAACTCACTCTCAGTCATAATGCAGACCTCAAGAAATAAAACTTAGATGAAACATGAAATGTAGGTCAAATATTCATCTGCAAAATATTTGCATTACTTTACATAACTTTCATTTCATTTTAGTGATATATATCACAAACATCAAGTCTCTACTGTCTTTCCTAGAAAAGAATGGTTGGTGACAACAAGATACGAGTTACACACCGTAAAGGCCAGTGATGCCTCTATGTTTGTGGAAGAGCTCTAGGACAACTGAAGGCAGTCCAAAGAAAGGCCCCAGCTCATGTCCTACAGCAGCATCTGGAGCAGCAGCATTTTGGGCAAGCTGCACGGCTTCAGTCACAGCAGCATTACGCAGCACTGTACTTGTGTTCAGACTTGTTGAGAGTTGAGTTGTGTGTGCACTGCCTGCAAATATATCATTAGAAAAGAAAAACACAAAAATTGAAGTTCAAAAACAAAATAAGTTGAAGTCATTGAGCCAATACATTGATTTTAACATTCTGTGAAATTGTCATTTTTGGAATCTATATTTGCATAGACAAGTGTTAATAGGGTACGACAATTGCTTTCATTATACGGAATTTAGAGGTAAATGAATTTATATTTATTTTCTTACTTTGAATTTTTAAATTTTAATAAATTTTTCTTCATATAACTCCCTGAGGTTATCATATTTAATTCTGTTCTACTTACTTTTGAGTGGCTATTTAATCATGAAAAATTAAAATGTGGCACAGAAACTAATACAAAAGATTTACTTCCAGAATCAACATCAAGATCAACTAGAAGACATGAAGAAATTTAGCAATGAAGTATTTTTAGATCCAGATGTCCCTTCATCAATAATTTCTTCAACATGACTGCCAAAATCCCTTACAAGATTACTGATTACAGTCTATAGATAGTTCTGATTTAAAACTCAATGTTAAGTAGTTTATTTGATACCTCTAATGATCACAATTCAACTGTAAATGATGGTTAAGAAAGAATTGAAGGCAGCATATTTTAGTGATCAAAATGAATCTTAAGGGGTTTTCTCAGCCCAAACAACAAACCTGGTGTGCTTTGAGAGCCAGCATGCAGCTTCCCATGCATTCTCTGCAGCAGATTTTGAGACTGAAGAGTGCTGCAGTCACTTTCCAATGTGCTAAACACTGAGGAGTTGCTCCCAGGGGACTTGGCTTGACTGGAGACATGAGGAGCTTTGGAGAAGCTTGCCTCAGATGGAGACTTAATATGTGATGTATTGTAAACTTTAGCAGGGCTTTGGCTTGGCAATTTAATTCCAGTGGCAATAGAAACTTTTGCCAAGGATGGCTTTATGGATTTCACATAAGGTGTGCTGCAGAAATTTGAATGGCAGGATTCTGAGGGTGATATGACTTCCATAGTGTTAGTAGCTTTGGAAGTTTCAACTTGAGGTGATTTAATGACTGAAGATATGTTACTTTCAGGTAGTAACTTTAATTGAGTTGCATTCAAAATTTTTGTATAAGATTTAGGATATACTTTGGTATAAGACATATGTAAATCTTTGGATGTCTCATTTATACTTCTCAACAAATTTGGTGAATGTACAAAAATTTCAGCATCTTGCACACATTTTGGGGTTTCACATGCCATTGGCACTTCAACAGGATGCAATTCCTTGAGAAGCACTCCAGGATTTTTTGCTTCACTGACTTCCATGTTAGGAATCATACACTCAGTAAGTTCAATGTTTTCTTTGCTTTCTGCCACTTTACATAGTTCTTTACAAACTATCTCACTGTTAGAAGTAGCATGCTGATGCACAGTATTTGATTTGTGTTTAGTTGTTGGAATACCAATTATTTCAGTAAGAGGAACCTTTCCCTGGCTTTCCCTTAAAGATAACTCTTCTACTTTGTTGGAAGAACAAACTGGTACACAATTCTTGGGTTCTTTCTTAAATTTGACAGCATTTTCAGAAGGAAATTCTTTATCAGCAAAAAGATCAGGAGAACACTTCCCATATTGATTGAATACTTCGGTGTCTTTGGCCACATCTTCTAAATTAAAAGACTCATCAAATGCCTCAATCAAATCTGGATCTTGCAATATTTCAGAAAGGTTTTCACTTGAGAACTTATGTAAGTGTGTTACCTCAACATTTCTCAAATGTTCCTCAAGAGGCAACTCTACAGAGCTGTTTGTATTAGCTACTTGACCGATGACCTGCAGTAAATTACTCTGTTTAACACTTACTTTAAATTTATCAGAGCCATGAATATCAGACACAAATGAAGAGGTGGCACCTGTAGCAAAACTGGATGATTTGTTTGATTTTTTATACTTCTCTTTTTCTGCAGACAGTTTTTTTCTTACTTTAATCTGGAATCTATTAGGAGAGGTGTAGGTTTCATTCAAGAAAAGAGTTCTATTTAGAGGACGTGAAGAACTATTGGTTGAATTCTTCATGGGTTTTTCAATACACATATTATTTATTACTTGCTGTGGAACTTCATTGCCAGACCTACTGTTAATTTTCAGTAGATTGTTCCTTGATATAACTGAACTAGAGGTTTTGGAAACATATTCATTTAAATTGGAAAGTTCAACTTCATCTCCATTTTTACTAGCCTCAACCTCAAGTGGCTCAAGAATGCACTCTATATTGGAGGTCATCAATGTATCATCTAAAGCAGAACTATATGGATTATTATCAGAAGATGGTACAGAAATAGACTTGCTATCTTCAGTTTGGGGTGTAAAGGAGCACTTCTGCTTTTTTCTCTGCTGTGGAGTTGAATGTGAAGAACCACTTGCAGGACACTCCAGTTTAGTTACAGGTTTCTCCATTATTAAAGCAGTCTCTTCTCCTTGAAGACTCTGTTCCAACAACTTGCAAGATCCTAATTCAGCAGGTCGAAAGTTTTGAACAGTCACTTCCTCAACAGAATTGTGTGACTCAAAATGCTTCCACTCATAAATAGGCTTTTCGGAGGTGCAATCAAGAGTGGACTTGCGCTTGTGATGCCGGCTTCTGGATGATCGCAGAACAGGAGAAGTGCAATCATTCCTCATTCTTACAAGGAAGGTTCACATGTTAATCTGAAACCAGGCAAATAAAAGAATCAAAATAAACAAGCATAAGAAATATCAGAAAATGAATCATTCACATCGTATGGCTTACCTCTGAAGTATGTAGCTCTTACAAAATAATAAGGGTCTTATAAAGACAATAAATCTAATGATAGCCTTTTCATAAATAAATCAGTAAAGCAACAAATGTCAGTATGCAGCAATGTACTTTACATTGCTGCACACTGACTATGAAAAGGCTATCATTAGATTTGTTGACTTTATAAGAGGGGCAAGTAAAAATAAGGTTCCTAACTCTGTACACTCGCCACACAAGATGCTAGGTGAAATCCGGCAACACCGCCTTGATTATTGGATTGCCCACTCCATTCCCACTACCGGAAGCGATGGCTGCAACGCTCAGTGCTGACATAACAGCCATCCATTATGAAGCCCACAATTGTCATCATGGCCAGTTGTGAAATCCGTTCAGTGATTCGATTTTTAAACACGCAGAAGCTCAAACTTAACGAAATTCTTAGACAGTTGGAAGAAGTTTGTGGCAAAGCATGCATCAGCGTCCAACACGTCCGCAAAGGCGCAGAGGGTTCTCCGAAGAACGCACAGACGTCCACAACGAGCAAAGGAGCAGGAGGCCATTGGTGTCCGACAATGTTGTGGTGAAGATTGAGCACATTCTCGGCTGGAAATGGCTTGATCATGCCCCCTACAGCCATGATCTTGCTCCCAGCAACTTCCACTTGTTTCTGAAATTGAAGCAACACTTGAGTGGACAACGCTTCAATACCGATGAAGAAGTGAAGGAAGCAGTCACCAAGTTCATGGATGGCCTAGCGACTGAGTTCATCGAAGCGGGTTTTCAGAAGTAGATAACTCGTCAGAAAAAATGCGTAGAAAAAACTGGCGATTATGAAGAGAAATAGTTTAAAGTATTAGCTTTCAGATTATATACTTATTTAGGACAATAAAAAATGTCTTATACTTGTAAAAAATGTGGGAACCTTATTTTTTACTTGCCCTTCGTCTAATGATTTTCAAAAGAGAAACATATTTCCACTGAAGTACTAAGACATCTGTTGCACATTTTTGACCATAAATTAACCACGTTATCACCTATTCTATTTACATGCTACCTAAAAAGTTTGAAACAATTTTTGCTAAACCCCTAGAACTATGATTATTGATGCGTTGGTTCAAAAAAAAAACAATCTAACACATACACAGTGAACAAATTCTGAGTTGGGTTGAGCAGCAGGCCACTCAGTGCACCATGTTTGTTAGGCTGTTTTGAAAACCTGAAGTTGTTGACATTTGAAATATTTCTTCCACAGTTTTAGAGGTACAAGAATATATCAATTGAGAGGACTTGAAGAGAGCTACAGTCACATACATTTTTCGTAAAATAGCACAGTTCAACAGTTGTACTAAAAATAAGAGGAAATATTGACTTGACATTGGATATCTTTCATTGAAGTATTTTGTGGTTCCTTGAAGAAACCGGTACCAGCGGCCAGGTGCCAAGCAAGACGCACGTGAGGCTCAGGGGTAACGCATCGCTCAGATGCACCTGAGGTACGCTTCAATCCTAACTAAACCTAGCAGATGCAGTTCTAGCTACTCTGAGTTTGACAGGCAGATTCTGCTAGTCATTTGATATCGTAATCGCTTCGGCATTCATGTCACACTGAGCTCCTCCGCAGCAAGCAGTCTTACTTATGTCTACAGTACAGGAAGGAGGGAGGGGAGGTTTATGGGAGATACCAAGCACTCCATGCTGTACCAAATCATGAAAGTTCTTGAACAGGTGAATGATAAATACATTTGTCTTTAGAAATAAACAGTCGGTGAGCAATATCTAGGTGAAATGATATGATACGTAATCGCTGACACGCCTTCCGACCCTTCCCGCTGCTCCTTCTCCCTCATTTACTCGCCTTAGGTGCTTCAGATGCTTTCAAATTTTTACTGCATATTGACTTTACATTGCTCTACCAAATAAAGCAATAAAAGAAAATTCAACATATTCCAGACTTTGAACTAGATGTCCTTAATGTGTTGACATTCAACATAAGATTTCAAGCTATATTTTGTAAAATTCAGAAACGAGACAAAATTTCCAACACTCATGAATGCGTAAAATTTTTGACTAAAAGCGGTATACTTCCTTCAACCTCTAGAAAGATGGCAGGGTGCCTAACATGATTGTCCAGGACTGAAAGAAATTAGATATTCTTTAAAATTTAAACCACCAGAATAATAGATTTTGGATGAAAATGGATCAGTGAAAGGCAGAAAAGTGTAACAATATCAGAATTTACTCTGTGCAATGGTTTGGATTGCAATTAATGCATTTGGGAGATCTCTTCTCATTTTTGTACCATCAGGGGTCAAGCTTAACAGCTATTGTAACATTTCTAACACTTTGAAGGTAGAACTGCTTTTTTGGACATGTGAACATATTGATAATGCAGATGCATTTTGGACCATTCAATCAGACTCTATTCTATTACATGGTTCCAAAATCACTCAATGTTGGATTCTGGCCCACATTCCAGCTTATATTAGCAAATTAGAATGGCCAAATTTGAACCTGCTGGACATTTCTGTGTGGCTTATCTTGGTGAGAAAGGTCTGTAAAACATTTGATGATATGCGTATAGCTTGAAGTTTTATTTACATTGAAAATTGACTTCGTTTCTGCAAGCAGGGCTTTGTGCCTCTTGTGAAGCCTTCCACAGTGATTGAAGTCTGTCATTGAAAATATGAATCATTTTGAATTGTTTACATTTTTAATAATGTTTTTGAGCTTTTCTTTCATTAAGTAACTCTTCAAATTTGCCATTTTTTATTGAGAAACTTGATAAAAAGTTTGTTGTCCTAATAAAGATGGACACTGTAGTCTGTAGTGTAAGTTTGCAATTGCATAAGCTATACATTCCCACACCCTTCGTCAAATCCCAACATTTGATTGCCTTTCACATCCAAAATTTCCAACAGATGACATAAAATTTAATCAAATTATTGGCTCTACACCCAATGGAAAATCCAACACACAATATCAAAGTATTGTGGTTAGCCTGCTATGCAGCAACACACAACGGATGAGGACTTCAGTTCACAGTTGCTCTTTGCGCCGTAAATATCTCTAGCAGAGAGATGGGTTCGTGTTTTGGAACTCTAAGTTTTGTCAAGAATAAAACCACATAAAACAAAATTAAATTCATTTTCTAAAAAGGGGCATTCAGATTAGCGCTAGCTTTGTAACTTTATCAATGAATGCTCTAAAAATAAGATCCAACAATAAATAATTGATATTTCAATAATTGGTGAATTTAAATAATGTACAAGCGGATTTGTTGTTATTGTAGCCCAGATTGAAACATTTATCAGCCACTTCATTACCTCTTATGCCAGTGTGGCCAAGGACCCAATGCAGATGTACAGGTTGTGGTTGACTCAATAATAGATGTTGTATTTCATAACAGAAACCCCCATAAGCATTATTTTAATTATTCAAAATAAGCTGGAGTGCAGTCTGAGAGTCACATAATACAACATAAGGTACATCCTGAATTGGCAAACCCTAAATGTATTACAATGCTTGCAGGATGGTAAAAATCTCTGCACCGAACTCTTACGTTTACACCCGTGAGCCCGGGTGACCCCGAGTACGAACGAGCTTCAAATATACAAGATAATCCAATGAACGAACTTCTTTACCCTAAAATTTTAAAAAGAGTTGCCTTTGAATTTTTACCTATGCCTTAATTTTGAAAAACAAATTATTGGAGGGAAGTCAGAATAATACTTTCACACACAACTTTACTATTCAACTCAACTTGAATTTTTGCGAAAGAAATCAGACTTCGCAGTTCGCAACTTCGCAAAACATTTCCGACACTCAACGGTCGGTAACCGGAGTGCGAATTTTCGAACCGGAATGCTTTCACACCTCGGTATACTGTGTCCCACCCGAACTATGAAATTATAAATTTCTTAACTAGGCCTACATTACTAATTTTAAAAAATTAGCTTCAACTTGAGTCTAAATCAAAATCTTTCAATGCAGTAGCTTAAATTAAGAGCTGGTTTAAAATGAGTGTTTCAGAAGAAAGGACTGCCCACGGGGTAAAGGCAGCTCCACTCTTGTATCCCCCTGCGTGAAGGAAAATTATCATTTTACGTAAGCGAAAACAGAATTATATGGGCTTCATTTGGACACTAAAAAAGTGGTCCCCGTGGTCGAGTGGTTGTAAGCGCGAGCCCTTTACGGGAAGGGTCGATAGTTCGAATTGACATTAACGCCAGGTGATTCACCCCGCTGGAAAAAAAAATTAATCATCCAGAATTTCTCATTCTACTTTAGCGAACAATTAGATCATAATTTTTGTCTAATGATTTTGTGTAATGTACGTTAGTGTCGATATTTGCGGTGGCACTCCTGTGTAAAGCGTGTTATGTGTGTTGTCGGTAGATTTTGTGTTTGTGCTCAGTCTCGGTGAGGGTGTGTGCTTGTATTGAGTTTCTAGTGCGCTGCTGAGAGATTGTGGTGCTGAGCTTGTGTAGGCGAAAGGCTGGCTATGTGGATAGAGACAAATGGCTTGTGGTTGGCCAGCCTAGGCAGAGGAGGCTTAGTTAAAATGAATACCCCTGCATTAGAGGCTTGTATAGTAGTCTCAACAAGCCATTCGCGTGTGCACCACCACACAAGCTTCGAAGCGCCATCCCACGCAGCGGCAAGCTTCGGGGCGCCACCCCACGCATCAGCAGGCTTCGAGGCGCCACCCCGCACAACGGCGGCCTTCAAAGCCCCACCCCAAGCAGCGGCGAGCTCCGAAGCGCCACCTAACCACCAACCAATGGGGACGCATGCTCAGCAAGTTACCGCACTCACCAGGCCCTATATAATGGGGTGCAGTTGAAGCTCGGCCAGTCTTCTCACAGCGATTCCGATTTTCACAGCACGCAGAAGAACCTCCACCAGTAGTAGTCTCTACTGCCTCTACAGCCGCTTTGCATTCAACAGTCACTCAACCGCCCTCCGCGATGCAACTTTGCGTCATCTGGCGATCCTTCGAAGCGTCTCTTGGTGCGTTACTACGTGACAGCAATATTTTCCCATATGTGTCATAATTTTTCGCTATATTCGAAATAGAAGGCATTCATTCCAGTTGTGTTTTCTTGCCCTGTTGGGTTCGTTAGTACCTCAGGCACTCGCTACGGGCATTGATATTCAGAGTCCTTAGATTGTCGCAAATCCAGCCTTGCTCCTTACTAAAGTCCCGTGCAAGACAACCCATATCTTGCATAATTAGGGACTAGGTCTGCTTTTATAACAAACTGGCCTAAAAAGTAAGATCGCTGACTATTTATGACAAGCGGGGCAATGGTGGGAGCGCTTCACTTTCCTGGCGACCTTAATAACCTTGGACATGAATAAAATGTTCGTTTGTCTTTACGAGCGAATCCGAAGCCTCAGCTACGGATCCGAGAAAAGTTGAGGAGGGGCCTTCGCGGGTTGCTTCCTCAGATGACAACGATGAGTGGTCCGGGGCGCATGTCTACAGTGTGCTCTGACT